>JAIUZE010034519.1:0-23584 GCA_022085475.1 Heliosperma pusillum | reverse complement strand
AAGAGATATCATATATTCAAAACATGAATATTATAAGACATTACGTAAAATCTTACGATAAACCGATCATGCGAACTATTATAAATTACGAGTTTTAAAAGTTGAAGGAAAAATGTACAGCCGTGTTCCAGGCCGGGCTGGAGACCGGCGGCCGGTGGGCCGGCTCAGAACACAAGCAAAATCCCAAAAACAGAGAAAAGGGGTCTGGGCCGGTCAGTCGACCGGCGGCCGGTCGACCGGCTCAGGCAATCATACCAAATCAAAGCTTCCTTCACTGATGTGTTCCAGGCCGGTGGGTTGACCGGTGGCCGGTGGGCCGGCCTGGAGCACCTCCTCATGCAAAACCCAGTTTCAGAAATGGGTTTCTGGAGTGTTCTCAGCCGGTGGTCAGACCGGCGGCCGGTCGACCGGCTGGGAACACTTCTTCACCCGAGAGCTTCCAATTCTCAACCAATTCATTCCAAAACTCAATTATACTTCCAATAATCATCAACAATCAACATATATCATCAATATTCATCATATAACATCATTCATTAATCATAACATGGATTCTAATCTTCCTAATCGTATTCAAATACGATTTTCTAGCATATAACATGTAAAACACGTAAGTAATACCGAGTCACCCTTCACCGTTACCTTTGAGCGTCTCTAATGATCGTCAAGCTCCTCTTCTATAAGAAAATAGTCTTTGTCGGGATCTTGGAGGTCGCCACCTACAAATAGATCGTAAAAAAGATGAATAAAGTTCATCTTGAGAAAGACGGAATGCTTAAAAAGCGAGAAAGACGATAATTTTATTATCCAAACGGATAGAGGAAGGTACGGGAGGAAGAATAAGATGAACTTACGTCAATTCTATCAAGTAACGAAGAAGTTACGTCAATTCAAAGATCAAATTCCAAGAGGGAAAGTTGCTTAAGGAAGAAGAAAGAAAGGTGTGTTTGATTTTTGGTGTTGAAATGAAATATTAGGTTAAGGAAGGAGTAGAGTGAGTTGTGTAGGAAAAGTCAAAGACGATTTCCAAAGTCCAGAAAAGTCAAACTAGACTTAAGACGGCTTTTTCATGAAATCTCGCAGAATTTCCAAATACGAACTCGGAAATTCTAAATTCGACTCGGAACTTAAAATTATAATTTATAACTTAAAAATTACTGAAAAGATTTCGTAAAATATTTCTACTAGAAAAATAGGGTACATTTCCGGGTGTTACAACATATGTCATTATAGTACAAATTACAACGCCGCTATAGATCAAATATTTTAAAACAACAACCATCTTACATATGATAGTTTTAGTCTGTCTTGATACACTAGTGGTAGTCAAGCATGGCCTGACTGATTTTGGAGAGAAAAATCAGCGTGGCCTGACTGGATCTATCCGGACAAGCTAGTCAACATGGTTGTCATTGAATAATTCATATGAAACATGTATAAACTACTTATGATATCCTTGAAAGATATTCGAGTCTTACCTAGTGCAACTTAGTGTGTAATGTGGTAAGCTGATAAGTTACAAGGAAACCAAAAGAGTCATTGAAGCATGTCTTGAACACATTATAGCAAATAGGAGCTCCAATAACCAAAGCGAGCCAGGGAAATCCAAAAGTTGGCAGGGAAGGTTGAAACCATGCACATGCACATATATTTATCCATGCCTCAAAAACATGCAAAGCTTTCTATAACCTCCATGGAAAGGATACGAAGTTCACAATAACTCTTGGTCTCCTAAACCAAGGAAGATAACAGTCAGCAACACCCAATTTATTGTGTAAGTAAAAGTCCACTAGATACAAAAATGAGGTATGACTTTCTTGAAAAATATGTTTTAGCTATAATTATGTCATGTACTAATAAGTTTCGTCCCTACTATGAATGTCGTCCTATTATATTCAGGACTAACCTCCCTATTAAATATGTTCTGAGATAGCCTGAACTATCACGCAATAAGATGACCAGGTAGTCACTCCAGCTTAGTACATAAGATTTCACTCTTGAACCTAGGCCAACAATCAAATCTCATGCCCCAGGAGACTTTGTGGCTGATTTCAGCCCTAACTTAGAATTAGACTTAGAAAAGAAGTAAACCAGTTAGACACCCAGACCTCTGGTCAGAGATAGACCTTACTCGCAGTTGGGACAACCAACATGCAGGGGACAAGATTAGGTTTAATACTAAACTCGCCACAAGGGGACATAATAGTACATACTGTAAGTTGTGTATTCAAAGTCATCAACAACGAAGTTGAGTAAAAGCATAACATGGCTCAAGGTAAGTACAAACCGTGGTGTGCATCATACAAAGGTAAAAAATCTCTCTCTCTTTCTCTCTCTCTCTCTCTCTCTCTCTCTCTCTCTCTCTCTCTCTCTCTCTCTCTCTCTCTCTCTCTCTCTCTCTCTTAATTACCAACCAAATCAATAGAACTTATGCAGCAAAGGATTCGAAAATTATTTTATACTTAGAATATGTCAAAAACCTTTGCATAAAGGTTTGTTCATTTGTAGTCAAACATATAACATGAGACATGAATACCCAGGCTGATGGTCCGGCCAACCTTGGTTCAAATTTTAGCCCTGCCATATTTTACAAAATCCCTATTGTTAACTTATTTAAACATGTAAGTCTGACAAAACTATGTACCGTCAATGTTGATACTATTTCCTGAAGCGACCTGAGTATGATTGGTCTCTGCGAGGTATAATACTACAGGACATGCATGAGGTAAGATTCTTTAAGATCAGAGCTTCTACTTATACTATTATCAATGACATTTTATTCAAAAAACATCTCAGGGTGGGCCATACTTAATTGAGATGTCCTGAACCACACAGAGTTAAATAAGTTCTAGCTTCAGGACATACATGATGGATATTGTGGCAAACATAAAGAAGGAAGAACCCATGGCTAGCAAAGTGCCCAGGACTAGCTATTATTGGCCAACCACGAGGACCGATTCCTGGACTACATTATAAAATGTGAGCTTACTAAAACCATGCTTCGATCATCCACCAGCCATCAGAACTACTACACCTAATCTCTGTATCTTACTCATTCATGAAGTGGGGCATTTACATAAAAACAAGACAATGGCATTCTATGCTGAACGAAATATAAGCCAAATAACTTTCGTTCTTGGATATTCAATAGGAAACGGTCAGGCAAGAATCAAACAACAAAAGTAGAAAGTGTTGGAGTAAGTGTCTTCAACAATAGTGCGATTACATAATTAAACCTCAATAATAAGAATACAAAGGGATGAAAGATATTATAGTCAACTGGTCAACATTAATCGGTAACGATTGACTTGCTAGAGTTTGACGTTACTGTCGTATGACGGTGGTGATCAGTTGATCCCTTAAGGTCATACCTATAGGACCATTCCCTTAATTGTAAAGTTAATTAATTGTATATCGATACAGATTAATTAAATCCTTAAAATTGAACAAATTTTATTTGTGAGTGAAAATTTATGTCTTATTGTAATAAGATTAAATAAGACGCAATTTGTAATTAAAATGTTATATTACTAAAATTGATTATTGTTTATGAAACAATTTGAGATAAGAATGATTAGTTGATTATAATTACAAAGGGTTGTAGATTATATCAACTGGACTTAATGTGACCCATTTTATATATGTAATTATGAATTACTATTTATTTTGTTACAAAATGTGAAATGATATTTAAATTGTTAAATATACATTTATTTATCCTAAAGACATGTGACATGGTACATGTCATACCACATTACAAATGACAAAATTACAAATATAAAATGGAGTCCATCTTAAGTGAGTGTGCCGTTTTTTTGTGGGTATGTTTTAGGTAGTTATGATTATTATTTTAATTGTTAAAACATAATCATAATGCCTAGATACCTAGACCTTGGGCTAGCATTTTGATAAGAAAAAAAGTTGAGCAAGCTTGGGGCTCCCCAAGGCATGCATGTGCCGGCCTAACACCCACCCAAAACCCCATGAGAATAATTTCTCATTTTCCTAAAAAAAATTCATTATTGGCTTATCTCTCATCATCTCACTATAATTTCTCATAAAAGAGTTTATGAACAATTTGTTCTAAAAATATAATATCTTCATATACATTACTATTGTAGTAATTTTATTAGAATTATATTTTCATTTTAAGGTCACTAATAATATTTCTAGTAAAAATATTATTGCTATTAAGGGATTGTCTTGGGTGCAATCAAGATGAGTGTTTCTACCATTGAAACTAGGAGTTCATCCTCATTATATAAGCTCAAGAACAAGGTTTGGAAGGTGTCCAAATCTTGTGCCCATATCTTATAAGATCAATGTAAGAAAAGTTTCTTCTTATCTTTATTTTGTTATGCATGCATAAGTTCCCAATAGTTTAAGAGTAAACTATTTATTTTGTAATATTAGAAATGTCTAATATTGAGTTCAAGAAACTTACAGAAAGATGCAGCCAAAGGCACCTACAGACTACAAGCACGAGAATGAGACATGATTCCAACATCTTGGAATATCTCACCTACAGTTGTCCCACGTATAAAGCATAATCATACTTGTGCTAATTTCTATCGTGCAAGTATTAGGTAAACAAAACCCTAATTTACTCATCTGAATGTATCATATGCCATCCCTGAATGATTAATGTGCCTTTCTTGAACATAATACGTGACAATATGCATTATTTTCCTACCTACTTGTCTGTAAATTCACATGCCTAATGTTTAGATCAAAACAGCTTTACTTGAATCCTGAAAAATTGTTTCTGCTCAATATATTCGTTCATCAATTTTCTATTATATGCATAAGCAAATGTCCAGGATTGAGGGCCACCCCACTAGCCTAAACATCATTCCAGATAATGCTTCATATAAATCGACATAAAAAAGATCACTTGGTCTCACTGTTTTGTCGCATCTATTAAACTCGTACAAAGCCCTCCAGACATGCATACTTAATGCCCTCCAGACAAGCCAGGATCATAATCCCTCCAGACAAGCAAATATCCTTTACTTATACGGGGACGAAGGTGAAAGATCCTGACAACTCGTATAAAGCCCTCCAGACAGGCATAATTGAAGCCCTCCAGACAGGCCAGGATCATAAGCCCTCCATACAGTAAAATATCCTTTAATTATAGAGGGACGAAGGTGAAAGATCCTAACAACTCGTATAAAGCCCTCCAGACATGCATAATTAAAGCCCTCCATGCATGCAAGGATCATAAGCCCTCCAGACAGGCAAATATCCTTTACCTATACGGGGACGAAGGTGAAAGATCTTGAGAGCTCGTAAAAAGCCCTCCAGATAGGCATAATTAAAGCCCTTCAGTCAGGCAAAAGATCCTTTCAAAAAGTACAACTATCGAAAAATGAACAAAAATAGGGGTACCTTTGCAGCTATTTTTCGGTTTTTTGCAGGTTATAAAATATATAAGATACAAATCTTACAAATTATAGAAAAAAAAAACAAATGCGTCCCCAGGACGGGAACAACATTTACAAAAACATTTTGTCCCCATGACATGATTAATACTTACCAACCCTTATCCCCTTGAGCAAAGGGGCAAAGGTTAATTGTTCTGCCAATGAAAGTTAGGGTGGGACTCCAAAACTTCCAACAAACAATATATCAACGATTTCTTATACAAGAACAAAATTTATCTGGAAATGCGTAGATTTATTATCTCTTCACACCTGGCCAGACCAGCATAGTGAAGAAATAAGGGGCAATTATTAGACCATAATTTTTCTCAAACCCTGACATAAGAATTTAGCAATACAGGCACATCAACGAGGAACAAAGCTGAATAAATTGTACAAGGTATCATACTAAATATATTGGGCAAAACATAGATGGGGCAAAATCCAAGATAGTACTAAAGACAACTGCCAGACATCAGGTAAGAGAGGATATGCGGACCAAGCATAAGATCATACGCCTGGTCAGGATAGAACTCAGGTACATGAATTGTTATCAGCACAGGACATCAGACAATGTCAGGGTACAACAAACACTATCAGAGTAGAGCACACACAGTCAGGGTTACGTACAGAACAGTTCAGCCTGTTAGGCTTGGGCATAAGCCAGAAGAAGGCATGCAAGGATGACGTGGGTGATTAATAATAAAAGCAAAGAATATTCTTTATGATCATTGGATACTTTATAATTAAACATACCAAGTCCTAGTTAGGTCCTACTTTTGAGGAACCACTTCAGACACTCATGTCCTCACATAAAGCAACCACAACAAAACCATAACCACTCAACATCATACCACCTGTCAAGAGAAGGGAATAAGTCAACTATAATCATGGAATTAGTTCCTACAAACTAGGAACCACTTCCTACACTTAAGCAATGATCCATTTAAGCTTATTTTGGATAAAAATATGAAGAGAAGAAGACTCATTTAGGGGACTCGACCATCACCTATCATCGCCAACATCTCAACTACATCATGTTGGAGTGAGTGTCCTCAACAATAGTGCGATCACTTAATTAAACCTCATTAACAAAAATATAAAGAGATGATTAAAATTATAGTCAACTGATTCACATTAATCGATAATGATTGGCTTACTAGAGTTTGACATTACTGTCGTATGACGGTGGTGATCAGTTGATCCCTTGAGGTCACACCGAAAGGAAGATTCCCTAATCATGAAAGTTAATTAATTGTATAATGATACAGATTAATTAATCCCTTAAACAGAACAAGTTTACAAGTGAGAAATATATCTTATTGTAATATGATTAAATAAGATTCAATAAATATAATTGTTATATTAGAATGCTTAATGTTTATGAAACATTTGAGATAAGCATGATTGGTTGATTATGATTACAATTAGTTGTAGATCATATTAACCAAATATGAGATGACACATTTTATACATATGTGATTATAAAATTATTACTTAAAATGTTAAGTTTAATTTATTTGACATGAAATTGTATTTAAATTAGTTAAATACATAATTATATTATGAGATAACATGTCACATGTCAGATGTCACATGTCACATGTCACATGTCACATGTCACATGTCACATGTGTGACAAATGACAAAATCACAAAATGTAAAATGGAGTCCATTTCACACATCAAAACCGGCTTGCTTGTGTGTAAGGTAGTGTTTAGGCTTTAATGTTGTTCTAATCAAGATTAGGCATAATCATCACTAGCCTAAATACCTATAGCCACCCTACAAACACTGATAAGACAAAAAGCAAAAGGGAACCATCCTTCCCCATGATGGTGTTGGCTTTGTGGGTAGATAAGGGGATGTTTTCCTCTTGTTTACCTACTTGAACATCTCATAAGAAAACACTCTCACTATCTCACTAAAAATCTCTAAATACTTAGAAACTTTAGAGGTTTCATAGAACTTGTATTTTGTAGATTGAACTCGACATTTCTAAGGTAGAAATCTCGAGTATCATACTTGGTTTAAGGGGATCTTGTTTGTTGTTCTAGTAAAACAATATTCAAGAGATTAAGGGTAAGTCTAGGTGCAACTTATAGGAGGGTTCCTACTCTTGGAGCTTTTGGAAAATCATCCTAAATCATCTAGCTCAAGAACAAGTACAAGAAGGTGTCTTGTAATTGTGCCCATTCTCAAATAATAATCAATGTGAGGAACTGTTTCTTTTTCTATTTCGATTTATATAGTTAGCATGTAACTAGATCTTGAAACTAATTAAAGAGTTAATTAGTATTTCTTAAGAAATGTCTTAAGTGTAGGCATATGAACCTAACACATCAAACATTACATAATTACTTAGCGTTGCATAATTGTTCAAAGTTTACATATAAAATATTACTAGAATCTTATCCTGGCTTGGTGCCCGTGGTTTTTTTCCCATTTAAGGGTTTCCACGTATAAATCCTTGTGTCATGTTTTCTTTTATTACTCTTTACTTTTAGTTTGCCTCTTCTACTTTAAAATCAACCCTTAGAAGTTTCAATCACGATACCATCACAATAGGATGATACTAGTTAACCTTGCCATAATCAACCCTAGCCGGAATACCCTAGCCGGATTCCAGGCTGTGTAAAAATCCGGTCAAAACACCAACCAAATGAACACTAGAATACGCTATTGTACATAGAGGTGCCAAATGGCGAGCCAAATATGATTTGACAACACCAAATTATGTTGTGTCTAGTAGTATTTATTGGGGTCATTTGTTTTACTTTTTACGGGTCATTAGCGTTGTTTTATGTTAACCTTAGTCTTTGTAATAATGTTGTTATTTAGTAATTTTAGTCAATTTCGAAAGTCAAACCTGAAACCCGAGACCCAAAACCCGGAAATTGGAGTGGGCTAGTAGTGAATCATTAAGGCAAGAAGATCAAACCCAATGGGTCAATGGAAGTCAAGGCGGGTTCAAAATCCAAGAGTCAACGAAAGTCAAGAAGGAAAAGCAAAGGGAAGACTGGCAGCACGAGACGCTGCCAGCGTCAGGGGACGCTGCCAGAGTCACCACGACGCTGCCAGCGTCCAAGTCTCAGCACGGATGTTCTTCATTTCTCCGTCTTGTCTTTTGAAAGCCCACCTTTCAAGGCCCGTAGGTTTGCGGACCAAGGGTATATAAGAAGAAAACTGAAGAGAGAGAGAGAACAACTTGGCATACAACATTGAACAACACATTTTTCCTTAGAATTCTCTCTAGTTTGTTCTTCAATTTTAGCTTTTGTAATTAGTTTGAACTTGAAGATGGGTTGTAATATAAGGATTATGGGTAGCTAATTTTCCATTGCTTAGTGTAAATTGAACAAGTTCTCTCCTTTAGCATTGTAAGGCCTTTCAAACCTCTTCTTCTCTATTTAATTCCATTTTCTTTTGTTTAAATTCCATTGTTGAATGAATTGTTGTTGAGACTAACCATCTTAGTAATTGTTTGTTTAATTATTGCTTTGTCTTGATAAATTTGGTTAATTTGTCTTGGTATTTGTTGGAGCAACCTTGAAAGATTGCAACTTTGGTTTAAAGTTGGAATCTTTTGAGTGGAATTTGGGTTATTGTGTGATTAGAACATGGTTTAGTGTTTTATTACATGATTCTAGCATGTTTCTTTGGTTTTGTGCTTAAATCTTGCATCTTTGATTATGCTTATGTTTTAATAAGTATTGGTTGGGTTGTAAAGGGTCATCTATGGATGGTTTAATTTATGTTGGCTAATTTCTTAGGAACTTGTATTAGGTAATTAGAGAAGAGAGGAAAAGAGGAAAAGAGGGTCTTTACTTTGTTAATTGGTGGGAACTTGGGAGAATTACACTAAGTTGTTTCTCCATATTTGAATATTTGAATCTTTGGTTTTTGTTGGTAATTTTAGACTTGCTAATCAATTCTCTTATGTCAAACTTTCCCCTTATATGTGTCCTACATGTTTCCTCATTGTGAATATCATAGTTTGTAATTAATTTAAGCTTTTGTTTTAATTAGTGTCTTAATTTGTGATTAGAGTAATTAGTTTTGTTAATTGATATTTTGCAAGAGTCTAGATTAGTCTAATTTAGCTAATACCGTCTTCTCTTGGGTTCGACCCTATTCTTACCATTCTACTACCTTAATTGAGATAGTTTGTGTTGGTCTAGGAATTATAAATTGTTATTTGATTGTAGCTAATTAGCGGGATTAGCGACACCGTTAAAAAGCCTCGTCAAATTTGGCGTCGTTGCCGGGGAAGGTAATATAGCTAAATATCAAATTGAAACTCTTGTTCGTGTCATAATTTGTTTAGATTGTTTTTCAAATATTTCTTTTTGTATTGTTTATAGGTTACTTTGTGTTGAAGTTACTAATTTGTGTTGTTGAGTTGTTTTTAAAAGTTTATGCCTAGGTCACAAGAGGGACTTGGTGACCAAGATATTGATCCATCCTCAAGTAGCATATCCAATTGGTTATTTTCAAATCCCCTTTATAGGAGACCTTTTTGGAGGGAGCCTAGTGAAGAGGAGTTGGAGAATAATATTTTTCAAGAACAACCGGAGCAAGTATTTGAGTCACCACCGAGGATACCATCTCCATTGGACATCCTCTACCCACCCAATATGGAGGATAATAGAACAATTGGTGAGATCCGGGCAAGGAACTATGAGGAGCAACCACTATGTATTGCATATCCTCCCATGGGGGATGTGAACTTTGAGCTCGAGGGTTTCTTCGTCCATAACTTACCTAGATTCCATGGCATGGTGGGGAATGACCCAAATAGACACTTGGCCGAATTCCATATGATTTGCCAAGGTGCTATTCCCCAAGGAGTGACCGAAGACCAATTCAAGCTAAGGGCATTTCCGTTTTCTCTACAAGATGCCGCAAAGGAATGGCTCTTTTGTCTTCCGGCCCACTCCGTTACCACTTGGGTGGGTTTGAAGAAGAAGTTTCTTGAAAAATATTACCCGGATTCAAGACACAATCATTCAAAGAAGCTCATCACTACCATTGAGCAAGACATGGGGGAGACCCTTTACGATTATTGGGAGCGCTTCAAAAGTCTTGTGGCAAGATGCCCATACCATGGCATGTCGGGAGACGATTTGTTGACGGCCTTCAATGAAGGGTTGTGTCAAAACGACCAAAGGATGATCATTGCCGCCACCGGAGGTGGAATTGATACACTTAATGTGGCCGAGGCCAACAATATTATTGAGAAGTTGGCGATGAACACAAGAAGCTACGGAAGGAAGAATGAAAGGGGAGGAAGCTCTAGGAATGTATCTTCCATGTAAGATCCTTATGCTTCTCAAAATCACAAAATCATGCAAGAGATGGGTGAACTTAAAAGCATGGTGTCCAACTTGGTTGTTAACAAGGGCAACTCATTTTCTCGACACCCCGAACCACTTGAATGTTCATATTGTGGAGGTGATCATGCTACCAATACATGTTACATCATGATTGAACAAGGAGCCACTATGGAGAGCGTCAATGCTATGGGGTATGGGAATTACAATTCTAGGAACCCAAGTGGTGGGGGAATGTACAACCAAGTGGGAAACCGTGATCTTTTGGGGTGGGGAGGTGACAAGTCAAAGAGTTTTGAAAATGGTCAATTCAATCACTTGAGAGCCCAAAATCCCACCCAAAACCGGAACTCTATTTTCCAACAAAATCCCCAAAGAAATTACAACAATCCAAGACCCAACAACTCAAATTTTCCAAGTAACTCTCAATCTCAAAGACAACCAAACCAAGGCCCCATTCAAGGGAATTCTTCTTCTCAAGGGAACTTGAGTGACATCTTGCAAACACTCCTTGCCAATCAAGAGAAAGATAGGGAGGAGGCAAGGAGGGATAGAGAGGAGACAAGTAAGGATAGGGAGGCTAACAACCTTAGGGTGAGCAACTTGGAAACCCAACTATCCCAAATGGCCTCAAATATGTCAAAATCCCAAGCCTCAAGCTTCACAAGATTCCCATCTCAAACCATTCCCCCACCTAGGGAAAATGCTAGTGCCATGACCTTGAGGGGAGGCAAAGAGTTGGAGGTAAACCCCCTTGGAAAAGGCAAGGAAAAGAGGAAGAATCTTGAGATGGAAACCTTGGAGATTGAAGACCAAGGAGAATTGGTGGTTGGTCATGAAGAGCTATCGAAGAATGAGAAATGAGCATCCACAAGCAAGGACCCCAAGGGAGACACTTCAAAGAAGGGCAAGGACATTATTGAGAATGATGAAGTAGAGGAATACATACCGGAAGTCCCATTTCCTAGTGCTTTGATTAGCACAAGGAAGTATGCCAAGGAGAATGACTTGTATGAGACTTTCCGGAAATGTGAGGTAAACATTCCTCTTCTTAACTTGTTGAATAGTGTCCCTAGGTATGCAAAGTTCTTGAAAGAACTTTGTACACCTAGGAGAAATCCTAAGAAGGGAACCCATAAGGTTAGGGTGAGTGAACATGTTTCGGCAATTTTCAAGCAAAATTTACCGAAGAAATGTGGAGACCCGGGCATGTTCACCATCCCTTGCACTATTGGAGGGAAAAGTTTTAAACGTGCCATGTTAGACCTTGGAGCTTCTATAAACGTCATGCCCCTATCTATCTATGAGACCCTAGGCTTAGGACCTTTGTCTAAGACCGGGGTGGTTATTCAATTAGCCGATAGGTCTAGTGTTTATCCCAAGGGCATGGTAGAGGATGTGCTAGTAGAGGTAGATAACCTTGTCTTCCCGGCGGATTTCTACGTCTTAGACATGGAATCAAGTTCTAGTGCCACCCCTCTCCTTCTCGGTAGGCCGTTTATGAAAACTTCAAATACCAAGATCGATGTTTCAAACGGGTGTTTGACGATGGATTTTGAAGGGAAAAGATTAACTTACAATATATATGACTCCATGCGACATCCGAGTGACCATCAATCTTGTTTCTTCTTGGATATCTTTGAGCCTCTAGTGAATCAAATGTACAAATTTTGTGATAGAGACCCACTCGAGGTAGCTTTAACTAACAACATGGAAGAGGAAGGTATGCGTTTGTTGTTGGCCGTTGATGTGCAGGAACGTCTTGAAGACTTGGAAAGGGAAGAGCCCCTAGAGACATATGAGGAACTCAATATCATCGACATGCTGAAAACAGGGCAAGGCATAGCACGATGCTGCCAGTGTCCCACGATGCTGCCAGTGTCCCACGACGGTGCCAGCGTCCTGCTCTGGCAAACCTGTCCGAACTATTTGCCTTAAGCATTCCACTCCACAAGCCCCTCCCTTCCATAATCCAGCCCCCGAAGGTCGAGTTGAAGACCCTCCCAAGCCATTTGAAGTACATCTTTATAGGGGACAAGAACACCCTACCACTTATCATTTCAAGCACACTCACCGAGGACCAAGAAGACAAATTGGTAGCATTACTTCAAAAGCATAAGGAAACATTTGGGTGGAGTATCGCGGATCTCAAAGGGATAAGCCCGGTGACTTGCATGCACAAGATAAGACTTGAAGTGGATGCCAAACCGGTCCGACAACCCCAAAGGAGGCTCAATCCACCAATGGCGGAGGTAGTGCAAGAAGAGGTAATTAAACTATTGCAAATGGGCATCATCTTCCCTATTTCCGACTCTCGTTGGGTTAGCCGAACTCAAGTCGTGCCCAAAAAGGGAGGAGTGACGGTAATCAAGAACGCACAAGGAGACTTGGTCTCCACCCGACCACAAACCGGTTGGAGGGTGTGTATTGACTACCGCCGCTTGAATGCGGTTACTTTGAAAGACCATTTCCCGCTACCATTTATTGATCAAATGTTAGAAAGACTAGCGGGAAAAGCTTTCTATTGTTTTCTTGACGGGTACTCGGGATATTTTCAAATCCCAATCGCTCTTGAGGACCAAGTCAAGACCACATTCACATGCCCATTCGGTACATTTGCTTATCGCCGTATGCCATTTGGTCTATGTAATGCACCGGGAACTTTTCAACGGTGCATGTTGAGTATTTTCTCCGACTATGTAGAACGAATCATAGAAGTATTCATGGACGATTTCACCGTCCATGGGGACTCCTATGATGCATGTCTAAAACACCTTGCTCTTGTCTTAGAGCGATGCCAAGAGTCTCACCTCCTTTTAAACTCCGAAAAATGTCATTTCATGGTGACTAGTGGCATCGTTCTAGGACATGTAGTGTCGGAAAGGGGGGTTGAGGTGGATAAGGCTAAGGTTGAAATTATCAAAACCTTACCTTATCCCTCTAACACCCGAGACATTAGGTCTTTTCTCGGACATGCCGGTTTCTACCGTAGGTTTCTTAAGGACTTTTCCAAGATTGATAACCCCTTATGTAAGCTTTTGCACAAAGAAGCGGAGTTTATCTTTGATGCCTCTTGTAGGAAAGCTTTCGCTGATTTGAAGGAGAGATTGGTCACCGCACCAATTACTCAAGCACCGCAAAGGGATCTTCCATTTGAAATCATGACCGATGCAAGTGACTACGCATTGGGAGTGGTTTTGGGTCAAAAGAGTGACAAGGGACCCCATGTGATCCAATATGCATCTAACCTCTTGAATGATGCTCAAAAGAACTATTCTACGACGGAGAAGGAGTTCCTTGGTGTGATTTATGCTCTAGAAAAATTTTGATCTTATCTCTTGGGCACAAAGGTGATCATCTACACCGATCATGCAGCCATTGGATACCTTGTGGCAAAGAAGGATGAAAAGCCAAGGTTGTTGAGGTAGATCCTTCTTCTAAGTGAGTTCGATGTGGAGATAAAAGACAAGAAAGGAGTGAAGAATGTGGTGGCGGATCATCTAAGCCGGCTAAACCATGAAGGAAGACCATCATGCCCTCTTGATGAGGTTGAAGGAGGTCTCCCTCATGAGTCACTTTATGCTATGCAAGTAGAGGAGCCATGGTATGCTACCATGGTCAACTATTTGGTGACAAAGCGGCTTCCAAGCCATTTCTCTTCTCATCAAAAGAGCAAAGTGAAATCCGATGCAAAGTACTATATGTGGGATGATCCATACTTGTGGAAGTTTTGCCAAGATCAACTCATAAGAAGATGTGTGCCCGAAAGTGAGATTCCATCCATCTTACATCATTGTCATGACTATGCATGTGGAGGGCACTTTGGGCCACAAAGAACCGCAAGGAAAGTGCTTGAATGCGGTTTCTTTTGGCCAAGCCTCTTCAAAGATGCCCATAAATTTGTAAAAACTTGTGACCGATGTCAAAGGGTGGGGAATTTGACAAAAAGAAATGAGATGCCACAACAACCCCTTCTATATTGTGAAGTCTTTGATGTATGGGGAATTGACTTTATGGGCCCCTTTCCTAACTCCGGTGGTTATTTATACATCCTCTTGGCGGTAGATTATGTGTCAAAATGGGTTGAAGCAATTCCTACCCGCACCGATGATGCAAAGGTAGTAGCCATTTTCATCCAAGAGAACATATTCTCCCGGTTTGGTTTTCCAAGGGCTATCATTAGTGATAGGGGTACCCATTTTTGCAACAAGGTGATTGGAAGCCTTCTCAAGAGGTATGGGGTGAACCATAAGATCTCAACGACCTATCACCCACAAACAAACGGCCAAGCCGAGCTCTCCAACCGTGAGATAAAAGGAATCCTTGAAAAGACGGTTAATCCGGATAGAAAGGATTGGAGCAAGAGGCTAGTTGATGCTTTGTGGGCATATAGAACCGCTTTTAAAACCCCCATTGGCATGTTCCCATTCCGTCTCATCTATGGCAAGGCTTGCCACCTCCCCGTGGAGGTTGAGCACAAAGCCTATTGGGCTATCAAATCATTCAACCAAAACCAAGATGAGAGCGGTATGCACCGAAAGCTTCAATTACAAGAACTTGAGGAAATTCGCCAAGATGTGTATGAGAACTCCTCCATCTACAAGGAGAAAACAAGGAGATGGCATGACGGGATGATAAACCGTCGGGTTTTCAAGGAGGGCGATCAAGTTCTTTTGTTCCAAAATCGGTTTAAGCTCTTCCCGGGTAAGTTGAGGTCAAGATGGTTTGGACCTTACACCGTCAAGAAGGTGTTTACCCATGAAGCTATTGAGGTGGAAGGGCCCGGGGATGGAAAGCTACTTAAGGTGAATGGCCACCGCCTCAAACATCACTTCCAAGGATGTGCCCGGGAGGGGGAAGAAGAAGTCTTGCTTGAGGACCCCGTTTATGAAGGTTGAAAAGCTTGGAGTCACTAAGTCGAGCCATCGACTCTAAATAAACGGCAAATCATGTACATACTCTATCCTTGTGAATATTTCTTTGAAGTTTCATTGTTAATTCTTAGCATTTGAGTTGTTTTTAATTAGTTAGACATTGCATCAATCAAAATTTTTTGAAGTTACTAACGGTTTTGTGAAGTTTTGCGAGTTTTCGGCCGCCTCGGGATGCGTGCCACGCGTAAAAAGTTTGGTAATCGATGAAATTTTGATATTGGAGGTTATCATGGGCCATTGGAGTGAAAATGCAAGTATGGAGGTGTTTGGAACACTTAGCCAAAATCTGGCTAAGTGCAAAAGAGAGAAGACCCGGCAGTGAAGGATGTTGCCAGCGTCGAATGCAGTTTTCAGCTTTTGTTTTCCTTCTTTGCACGAGTTCATCACAAATCAACTTAAGCATTCATACTCTTATTTCTCACGAAAAAGACCCCAAACCAACCCCAATCCCTCAAAACTTCATCTTTCTCCCTCAAATCTTCACAAACCTTCATCAAAATCAATCAAATTCTTCATCCTAATCATTATTCTACCTTCAATGACCCCAAAATCAACCTCAATCACTCACAATCTCAGAAAATCCATCTTTGAAAACCTAGAAATTTTTTCCTCAAATTCGATTTTCAGGAACTATTGTTGGGTTTTTAAAGGTTTTTGTCGGATTTCCTACCTATTATAATCATCAAGGAGCTTGCATCTTGTGGAATTGAAAAGGTAAAACCTCATACTCAACTTTCCCATTGTTCTTTAAGTTTTTGCTCGAAATTAGGCTTGAATTAGTCTTAGGTTAAGTTTCCCCTTGCCCTTGATTGATTGTGAGTTAGGATTGGACAAATTTTTCTGAGTGAGGCATAGAAATTCAACAAACACTAAGTTTTTGAGGTGTCGAAATTTGTGCACACCAAGTGTTTGTTGAATTGCTTGAGTGAAAAATTCTTTGAGTGATTGTTTGTTGCTTGTTGTATTGTTTTGTTGTTGAATTTTGCAGAAAAATGGCACCCAAAATCTCCAAATTGTTTGGCAAAGGAAAGAATAAGAGGGCCGCGGTGAGTGAGCCCGACACCGAGGTGGAAGCGGTGTTCATGGGCTATGAAAGGTTGAGTGCTCAATATAAGAGAATATGGGACAAACTAACCACGCCCCGACAACAACCACTCGTAGCTACAAAATTCTTTTGCCCAAACACCCTCCATGCCTTGGGCATGTTCGACTTCACAAGGGATTTGCTAGCTAAAGTAGGGCTAGAAGCTTATCTCGAACCGGACTTCTGGGATCACACCTATAGGAGTTTCGCGTACGAGTTTCTAGCAACCTTGTCCGAGTTGGACGTGCCCGAGGGTGAGGAAAAAGCCTACCGTTTCCGTCTAAACCAAACTTGGCATAATGCCCCCATCTCCGAAATCCGTGAAATCCTTAAGATCACCAAAGAACCCGAAGACATTAGATGCCCCAAGGGAAAAATGCACATGATGTGGAGTAACATTACAAATTGCCAAGCCGCATCTAAGGATGCCAAACTCTCCACCATCACCCACCCCGTACTCCGCCTAATCACCCGATTCCTTACCACCATCTTCAACTCCGCGGGAGAGCCCGCTAAAGTACCGAAGAACATCCGGTTATGTTTGTGGACTATGCTCCCGGAGGAGGTAGGGGTACTAGATTGGGCGGATTTGTTTATTAGGGCTTGCATTAAACACCGACAAAAATCTACCAAAGCAAGCATCCATCTTGGGGGGGTGATCACATTCTTGGTGAGGCACTATGAGGGGGACATTGGTGAGGAGCAAAATGTGAACATTTGTAAGGGTTTGACGAGATACAACCGATTTGGGCTCGAGAAGGTTCATATGTTTAAAATTAGCCGAGAGCATCCCTTGAAAGGATTTTGGTTGGGAAGTGACGGGCTTAGTTACATGAAGATGCCTCGACCTCCAAACAACCCCTTACCTAGGGGGCCCGCATCGTGGGATTTTTTGTGTCCTAGGGAAGAGAGTTTGGGGGAGAGTAGTGAGGAGGCGGAGGTAGAGGAAGTGCCTTTGAGGCCAAGACGGAGGGAAAGGAGAGAGAGAGGTGAGGGAAGTGAGCGAGTGAGCGAGGAGATCGAGATCCTCGCAATTGAGCAAGGACCTTTCCAACCCCCACATTTACAACAACAACAACAACAACAACAACAACAACAACAACAACAACCACCATTCCATTCCCAATCATCCTTCCAAAGCCACCAAGACACCGACACCCCTATGTTTGACGCGGAGACTCGTTCTAGCTTCCCCATGGAGCCATGGCAACAACAAATGGCCTCCTACTTTGCTAGCACCAACGACGTCTTAAAGCACATCAGTGGAAGGGTGGACGATTCATATACTTGGCAACAACAACAAGGAGGTAGGCTAGAGTCATTGGATGATTGGCACAATGTAGTGGAGGAAAGAGAGAGGTTGAGAGCGGAGGCCGAGAGGGCTCAACAAGAGGAATGGAGGAGCATGGTAGCACGGCAAGAGGAAGCCCGCCTTTGGAGGGAACAACAAGATAAAAGGTGGCAAGAGCAACATGAAATGTGGACAACCCAAAATGCTTGGAGGGAGCAAGCTACGAGCCATTTCCAAGCTCAAGATGAGCGCCACCACACTTATCTTCAAGATTCTTATGAAGATGCGGTGGCCCAAAAAGATGTTTATGGCTTGGCTAGCTCACTCTTTGGTATGTCCATCCAACAAAACCCGGGCTACCCCACTCCTTACACCCAAGAGGTCCTTGATGAAGGCCTAGAACAAAGAAGAAGGGTTAGAGAAGAAAGGGAGAGGAGGAGAACCCGAGGAGGTGCCTCGGGTTCTTCTCATTTCAACAATTGATGAGGTACCCCGCTTTTTTCCCCTACAATGAGGACATTGTATGTTCTAAGTGTGGGGGAGAAGATTGTATATAGTTATTTTGTTTTGATGCATTGTATTTTGTTTTGTTTTTATTTTGAGGAAAAAAGAAAAAAAAAATGAGAAAAAGAAAAGAAAAAAATTGAAAATCCCGGCTAGGTGAAAACCCACAAGGGTGGGCACCTAGGCAAAAATTGGGAAGGTGGCCGAGGACGGAATGAAAACCCGAAAGGGAATTCCGGGCAAAATGAAAAATCGAGTTGCGAGCCACCAATGAGAGGAAAGGAAAAGCTAAGGTGAAAACCCAAAAGGGCACCTTAGGCAAAATGAGGGATTTTCAAGAAAAAAAATGGAAAAATGAAAAAATGAAAAAAATTTGAGCATAATACTTTCTATGATGAGGATTTTGGAGGCATAAGAACGGAGTTATAAGGAGGAATTTGGAAGGAGGCTAGTTTAGGATTTCTCTTATTTTTATTTTAAGTCACAAAATTTGGTTCCAAAGTGGTGGATTTCTCTTGGTGGTTGCTTGGTTGTGCAAATTGTGTAGTTTGGGGTCAACCAAGTAACCATGCTTTACACTAGTGGAGTAATAAGGGGGTGGTATAAGTAGTGGAGTTGCATGGAGTTTGGTGATGAAGACCATCTCGCTATGCCTTGGGATAAGGCAAAGATGGTCATACTACATTCTTGGGAGCTATAAGAAGGGAGGAGTTGAGTTAGAATGAGTCGGAGTTGGTGGTGTGTCGAGTCTTGTTTAGAGGGAGTTATAAGTAGGAAGTGGTAAGGGAAGAGTGTTATAACAACCTTGAGTCATTTTTTTTGTTTTAATAGGTGGTTATGTTTTGAGGGAGATATAAGAAGGTAGTGGTGAGGGAAGAGAGGTCATTACCTTCACATGCTATGTTTGGACTCGTGTTTATCTTGCTAATCTCGAGTTTTACTCGGGACGAGTAAAAGTCCAAGTGTGGGGGTATTTGACAACACCAAATTGTGTTGTGTCTAGTAGTATTTATTAGGGTCATTTGTTTTACTTTTTACGGGTCATTAGCGTTGTTTTATGTTAACCTTAGTCTTTGTAATAATGTTGTTATTTAGTAATTTTAGTCAACTTTTAGAGTCAAACCCAGAAGTCAACAAAAGTCAAACCCGAAACCCGAGACCCAAACCCGGAAATTGGAGTGGGCTAGAAACGAATCATCAATGCAAGAAGATCAAATCCAATTGGTCAATGGAAGTCAAGGCGGGACTAAAATCCAAAGGGTCAACGAAAGTCAAGACGCTCAACCAAAGGAAAACTGGCAGCGTGAAACGCTGCCAGCGTCAGGGGACGCTGCCAGCGTCACCACGACGCTGCCAGCGTCCAGTTCTCAGGATGGTGTTCTTCATTTCTCCGTCTTGTCATTTGAAATCCCATTTTCTCAAGGCCCCTAGGTTTGCGGACCAAGGGTATATAAGAAGCAAATTGTAGAGAGAGAAAAAAACAACATTTGTTACAACATTCCACAACACATTTCCTTAGAATTTTCTCTAGTTTTGTTCTTCATTTTGGCTTTGTATTTTGGTTGAACTTCATAATGGGTTGTAATATTTGGATTATGGGTAGCTAATTTTCCATTGTGTAGTGTAATTTGAACAAGTTCTCTCCTTTTTGCATTGTAAGACCTTTCGAACCTCTTCTTCTCTATTTAATTCCATTTTCTTATGTTTGAATTCCATTGTTGAATGAATTGTTGTTGAGACTAACCATCTTTGCAAGTGTTTATTTAATTATTGCTTTGTCTTGATAAATTTGGTTAATTTGTCTTGGTATTTGTTGAAGCAACCTTGAAAGATTGTAACTTTGGTTAAAAGTTGGAATCTTTTGAGTGGAATTTGGTTTATTGTGTAATTAGAACATGGTTTAGTGTTTTATTACATGATTCTAGCATTTTTCTTTGGTTTTGTGCTTAAAGCTTGCATCTTTAATTGTGCGTATGTTTTAATAAGTATTGGTTGGGTTGTAAAGGGTCATCCATGGATGGTTTAATTTATGTTGGCTAATTTCTTAGGAACTTGTATTAGATAATTAGAGAAGAGAGAAAAAGAGGGTCTTTACTTTGTTAATTGTTGGGAACTTGGGAGAATTACACTAAGTTGTTTCTCCATATTTGAATATTTGAATCTTTAGTTTTTGTTGGTAATTTTAGACTTGCTAGTCAATTCTCATGTCAAACTTTCTCCCTATATGTGTCCTACATGTTTTCTCATTGTGAATATCATAGTTTGTAATTAATTTAAGCTTTTGTTTTAATTAGTGTCTTAATTTGTGATTAGAGTAATTAGTTTTGTTAATTGATATTTTGCAAGAGTCTAGATTAGTCTAATTTAGCTAGTACCGTCTTCTCTTGGGTTCGACCCTATTCTTACCATTCTACTACCTTAATTGAGATAGTTTGTGTTGGTCTAGGAATTATAAATTGTTATTTGATTGTAGCTAATTAGCGGGATTAGCGACACCGTTAAAAAGCCTCGTCAAGACTCTCAGGAACATCAGATAGATCAATCTTCTTCACGAAACACAGTTTATTTGTAAAACAAATTTCTGACGTCTAGTTCTAATCGTGTCATTTAATTCTAGGTTCCGCACTAAGGAATAAGCTATTATCTTGAGCAATTAAGTTTGCGTAAAATTTTATCATAGTCGTCTCATCTCCACCCATTATTCTCACGCCACATGTCACTTACTGTATTAGTTAGCTTCTGGACTAGAGTATTAAAAATAGCCTTTGACAAAAGAATACAACCATTTTAACACCCAGGATTTTATTTAATTGATAAAATCATATTGGCCGATTATATAATTCAATTTAAATAGACAACGTTCTAAGAATGAATAATTTATTTATGCTCTACTTTAGTTTAATGAAAAATTGATTTAAAATGTTAATTTGATAAAAAAATTCACTTTTACATTTAAAAAAATTCCATTTAAAACTCTTTTATTTAGGACAAATAGAGTGAATATTTGGATTTTACGTGAAAATGGAGTTAAATATGACTCGTTTAAGTTTTGGTTCAAGTCTAGTCGAAATGGGTCAAGGTTTTAGATTGCTATCTCATAAGAAGACCTCATTTCATCTTCTTCCTCCAAAATTTCATATCTAGATACTGCATTTAAAGACCAAATCTTTAAGTTCTTAAGACCTCCATAACTACCTTATTTCTTAACCAAATTACTCAAACGTTTTAACATTCTTCATCTCTTATCATCCTGTATCGTTTTATATATTGAAGTTTCATCATTCTTGACAGGGTTGTCGCGTACCCTAATCAAAGATAAATAACCCTTGGCTAGGCTAACAAAATATAAATGCAGTTAGGGAAGTAAGGGGTCGATCTCGGGGAGACGGGAGATACTTGTGAAAACATATGATTAGAATTTTAACTTGTACGATTGTCACAATGGTTATTACTAAGCTAGAAAACTAAAACAATAATTAATAACTCTATAGAAAAGGATCTAGGGATCGGGATTCACACATGTAGATTAATATATTGATGAAATTGGATTTAGAACATGCAAATAATTCATTGTGTGTTCGTAAGAATGATGTGTTCATTACAATCATAGATCAAATGGTCTAGCAGGCTTTTAGGCAATTTACTAGGTCTTAATCCACCATGTCATGCTTTGTCTATTCAATTCACGTATCTCTACCTTGGAAAGGAATTCCATTCTAGTCAATGATTTTGGCCAGAAATCGTCGATTATCGTTACAATCCAAACATGCATAGACACAACGTTTTAAAGGCACAATTTCTTTTATCCAATTATCATCTTTTAATCAATCTAACATGGCTATCCTACACCCTAGAAAAACGACTACTTATGCATGATTAACAATGAAAGGGCAACTAAGATTATAAAACTAAGAATGGTAAACATGATAAAGGAAATACAAAAAGAAAATGAAACTATAATGTAAAAACGAGAATAAAGATTACCGGCAGGGATGAGCAAATATTGAAATGGAACAAGAACTTGAATAAGAAATACAAACCCGAAAACTTGAGTTCCAATTACAAGTAGAACCATACAAACTTAGAACTAAACTAATCTAAACTAGAGAAAACTAAAACTAAACTAAAACTAAGAAAGATGAGAGAAAGAAGAAAAACTAATCTAATCTAATGTTGTGTGGAGGCTAGGGTTTTTGTATATATCATTTGTGTGTGGAGGCTAGGCTATTTATAGGGTTGAGAGGTTGCTCAAATGTGTCCAGATTCATCCCCTAGACAACCTAATAAAGCACTCCATTAAGGCTTGCATTAAAGATAGGTAGATGAAGAGAAGATGCGTTCATCAGCAGACTTCCCCGATCGGGGAAATGGTAATCCGATCGGGGATGTTGTCAGTTCAGAATTTTGACAATCGTTTGATCTTCTTTCGGTACGTGACTTTATCTACCTTGACTCCATTGACTTTAGATTCGAACGGGGACGTAACTAACACCTCTTGGGCCTCATTTCCTCCCCTATTTGGGCCTGATCATGTCCCCAAGGGTTAAGAGTTGGAGCATGAGTTTGAGACGACTTTCGTCGACGAATAGCAAAACCGTCGCAACTTGTGCATATGAGCTCGGAATGACGTGAAACTTGTTCCCTTTGACTCGGAACCTCTAGATCTTTATAGCATGCCATCTTAACCTCACGTAATCGTCCTTCTTAGCTTCTCCTTGCTCATATTTCCTTCAAATGACGGGATTTGAAGTAGAAACGACTCAATTCCTACAAATGACATTAAAGCACGAGAAATACTGCAAAGGAGAGATTAGCTCATAAAACTATAAAACCACTTCTTAAAGTGGATAAACCATATCAAGTCGAGCTAAAATGAGGGGATAAAATCATACAAATATTCACTTATCAAACTCCCCCAAGCTAAACCCTTGCTTGTCCTCAAGCAAGCATACAATAACAAACATGACAAGGAGAAGGGCGACGAGCAACAATCAATCCAACCAAATGCAAATCCC
>JAIUZE010034497.1:0-19993 GCA_022085475.1 Heliosperma pusillum | reverse complement strand
AAAAAAAAAAAAAAAAAAAAAAAAAAAAAAAAAAAAAAAAAAAAAAAAAAAAAAAAAAACAAAAAAAAAAAAAAGAGAAAAACAAAAAAAACCATTGGATCATCACTTATTCAATCAATAGAAGCGTTATAAAAAAAAATACTAAAAAAATTGTCTGTTTCTTCTTTTTATTCTTTATTTTATTAATTTTTAAATAAAAATAAAAAGAATAAAAATATTTAGATTTATATTTTTTTTTGAAAATAAAATTTTGATTGAATCCGATCACGAGGTCTGAATATTAAATAAATATGAATCATAGTTCAAAGATTTCTTCATCTATTTTAGATATTCCGTGTTCCAGATACAAAAAAAATATATCCGACGAACGAGACCCATCTCTATCAGGATAAGATGACAGACCCCTTCTCTGTACTATCAATAGGATCAATTATAACAAGTCACACACTCATATTCCAGAAATACAGAAAGAAAGAAATTCCGCGATTGAACTGCCAAAAAGGGCGTTAAAAATACAAAGCGTAGCCCTAAACATAAAATGCACTTTTTCTTGAATTGATTATTGAAAGGATAGAACTTTTGGGTTCTTTTGAATTACCTTATTCTTATGGATTTAATTCATTGAAATTCCATCTAATAAAACGGAAGAGTTATAAATTTCCAAAATAATACATAGGAATATTGCAAATAAAGCCATTGCAACTCCCATCAACGGAGTAGTTCCCCATCCAGGAGCTACTTTACCATATTCCGAATTCAACGGTTTCAATAAAACCCCTATGGTAGTTGGTTTTGGACGAGATCTAGAACTACCCTCAACGGTTTGTGTAGCCATAAATCCTATTTTTTTTTTGAGATCTGTTGACTTTGTATACTATTCAATTGTAAATAAATGATTTTATCATAGATCCATTGGGGCCTTGAGATTTTATAATAATGGAAACAGCAACCCTAGTCGCCATCTTTATATCTGGTTTACTTGTAAGTTTTACTGGGTATGCCTTATATACCGCTTTTGGGCAACCCTCTCAACAATTAAGAGATCCTTTCGAGGAACACGGGGACTAGTTGAAGTAATGAGCCTTCTGATATTAGTGATATTAGAAAGCTCATTACTTCAATTGAGCTAATGAAAAATCATTTCACCTTTTTAGTTGGAACTTTAGGAGGTTCCCGAAAAAAGATGGCGAAAAAAATGATTCCTAGAGTCGAGACTAATAAAAAGGTATAAACCAATGCTTCCATAGATTTGATTGTGGTTTACAATTATAGCTTCCAGACCTGTTTACTCGAGATTATTTTCCCGATAATGATAAAAAGAAAAAGTCAAAACAAAAAAGGGCGGTAATTTCAATCAAGATTTTTTAGTATCCTATATCAAATCACACCAAAAATATAGGAAAAATCTTCTATTAGACTCCTTGTCTTCTTGTAGTGGGATCCCCAAGTTTTTGGAATGCTCCAAATTCTACCTGCGCATCCAAAGCGGGGTCAATACCAGCAAAAACATCTCTGAACAAGGTTCTAGCCCCATGCCAAATGTGTCCAAAGAAGAAGAGTAAGGCAAAAGAAGCATGTCCAAAAGTAAACCAACCCCTTGGACTCCTGCGAAAAACACCATCAGATTTCAAAGTAGCACGGTCTAATTCGAAAATTTCACCCAATTGAGCACGCCTAGCATATTTTTTGACAGTAGCGGGATCGCTATAACTGACTCCGTTGAGTTCACCACCATAGAACTCAACAGTTACACCTACTTGTTCGACGCTATACTTAGATTCCGCTCGTCGAAAAGGAACGTCAGCTCTAACAATTCCGTCCCCATCTATCAAAACGACCGGAAATGTTTCAAAAAAGGTAGGCTTACGGCGTACAAAAAGTTCACGTCCGTCTTTATCTCTAAAAATGGGGTGTCCTAACCATCCAACAGCTATTCCATCGCCATTGTCCATGGAGCCCGCTCTAAATAATCCCCCTTTTGCCGGATTATTGCCGATGTAATCATAAAAAGCTAATTTCTCAGGAATTTGTGCCCAAGCTTCTGATAAACTTTGATTTTCAGATAGCCCAGCACTTACTCTTCGGTATATTTCTTGCTGAAAGTATCCCTGATCCCATTGATAACGAGTGGGACCAAATAATTCGATCGGAGTAGTTGCTGAACCATACCACATAGTCCCGGCAACAACAAAAGCCGCAAAAAAGACAGCAGCGATACTAATAGAAAGAACGGTTTCAATATTGCCCATACGTAATCCTTTGTATAGACGTTGAGGTGGACGGACACTAAGATGGAATAGACCTGCTAATATGCCTAATGTACCTGCTGCAATATGATGAGAGGCTATCCCTCCTGGAACAAAAGGATCAAAACCTTCGACACCCCATGCTGGACTTATAGGCTGTATTTTTTCAGTTAGTCCATAAGGGTCAGATACCCAGATTCCGGGACCGTACAAGCCTGTTACATGAAATGCGCCAAAACCAAAACAAGCCACTCCGGAAAGAAATAAATGAATTCCAAAAATCTTAGGCAAATCCAAAGAAGGTTTTCCGGTACGTTCATCAGAAAATATTTCTAGATCCCAATACACCCAATGCCAAATAGCAGCTAAAAAGCACAAACCAGAAAACACAATATGTGCTCCGGCCACACCTTCATAACTCCAAATACCCGGATCCGTTATAGTCCCTCCTGTAATACTCCAACCACCCCATGAATTGGTTATTCCTAAACGAGTCATGAAAGGTATAACGAACATACCCTGTCTCCACATTGGATCAAGAACGGGATCAGAGGGATCAAAAACAGCTAATTCATATGGAGCCATCGAACCAGCCCAACCGGCAACCAGAGCTGTATGCATTATATGGACAGAAATCAACCGGCCGGGATCATTCAATACGACAGTATGAACACGATACCAAGGCAAACCCATGGAAATACCCCTTTAACTCAAAGAAAAATGACACTATGTAACTTTATTGCAGTAGAAAAAACTGTGATTATGCAATGCACCCCTTTTGTTCAATGGATTATCTCGGAAAAAGGGTTCATATTTGTTCTATTCTGGTGATAATAATAGAACAATTACGTTTGTAGGAACAAAGAGAAACAAATCTATTCTATATCCGATAAGTATCGATACGCCATGGGAAGTTGATACCATCTTGTATCCGTAAATACTTTGCTACTTGATGATTATTGGAAGGTTATATTCCTAAGAAAATTCCTTTATTTATTCTATTCTGTCTTCATTTTAAACTAAACTTTTATGATCTATACATAACATATGATATCAAAATTGATATTATGAAGATAATAATTCTATTAGTACGTTTCCACATCAAAGTGAACCATAATACTTAAAAAATTTTTTTTTATGCCTATTGGTGTTCCAAAAGTTCCCTTTCGAAGTCCTGGAGAGGAAGATGCATCTTGGGTTGACGTATAGTGCGACTTGTGAGATATATTGGGTCATATGGGATTTCCCCGTTCTCTCTCCCAATTGAGATATCCTCCCTTTCGCCCAAGAAAGATTAATTGAATCATAATAAATTTGGAGCGTGAAAGGCAATTAGATCCTGTTTTGAGTTTTAGGAGGATTCAGATTAAAATTATAAATGAAACTAATTTATGGTTGGCTCGGTTGGACCAAAAAAATGAAGTATCCAGGCTCCGTTTATTAAAAACCCAATTCAAATTGGGAATATATTGAAGATTATTACTTGTATTATAAATTTTATTTACGTTAACTTTGAACTAACTTTTTTTTTTTAAATTAAAATTTATAGAATAAACAAACGGTATTTTTTTCTTAATCACTCAAAAACAGTAAAAAATAGGTTGAATATTTAATTTGACGAAAGAAAAGATAAAAAAAAAAACAAATGCGGTATTGGAAAAATTTGTCCTATATGTGCAAATAGAAATCGGGCATATATTTACCCGGAGTAGAGCATAAACCTAAAAGAATTAATTTAAACGGCCCATACAAGAACAAGAAAATAACATCGTGATTAGGCTTGGATCTCGATGAACTGATACATCAATCAAAAGGAAGTTTGATAAGTAACGAATCGAATCTACACATTGATTTTTTCACAATTTTTTGAACCGTATGCATAAAAAGGTGCATGTACGGTTTCTAAGGGATGCAATTTTATCCTAATCAACCGACTTTATCGAGAAAGATTACTTTTTTTAGGCCAAGAGGGCGATAGCGAGATCTCGAATCAACTTATTGGTCTTATGGTATATCTCAGTATCGAGGATGATAACAAAGATTTGTATTTGTTTATAAATTCTCCTGGCGGCTGGGTAATACCAGGCGTAGCTATTATGATACTATGCAATTTGTGCGCCCAGATGTACATACAATATGTATGGGGTTAGCTGCTTCAATGGGATCGTTTATACTGGTCGGAGGAGAAATTACCAAACGTTTAGCATTCCCTCACGCTTGGCGCCAATGAGTTTTTATTTGAGAGAAAAAAAATACTATGCTTTCACCATATTAAAAATGAAGTAATAATAGCATGGCACTTTGAATTCGATATGAAAAAATTTTTTATCCTTTTTATTCTTATTATTAGATTAGATTATGTATCGAAGGGGTAGTATGAGATTAAAAATATTCCCTATTTTCTTATTGGGAGTCCATTTCAGCGTCACAAGCCTTTTTCATACAAAAAAGTATTTTTCCTTATTTTTTGGATCAAAAAGAAACTTTGGGATTGCTGAATTATAGACGAAATAAAGATAAAGCAACGGAGCCATCATAGTATTTATAAACTCCTCCGAAAAGAAGGGTGGTAATTGGATCATTTACTGGTCGGAATCAGATCGATCCTTTTTTTTTTTTTCTTTAAAGGTAAATTCCATTGTAAAGCCGTATGCAATATGAAAAAAATGCACGTACGGTTGTTCAATTCTAGTATATAATATATATATAATTTTTTATATTTTTCTCTTCGCCTCGTCGCGCGAGATAGAAGAACCCCCTTTAAGGTATACATATCATCAGGGTAATGATTCATCAACCTGCTAGCTCTTTTTACGAAGCTCAAACGGGAGAATTTATCTTGGAAGCAGAAGAACTTTTGAAATTGCGCGAAACCCTCACACGGATTTATGTCCAAAGAACGGGCAAACCCATATGGGTTGTATCCGAAGATATGGAAAGAGATGTTTTTATGTCAGCAGCAGAAGCCCAAGCTCATGGAATTGTTGATCTTGTAGCGGTCGACTAAAAAAAAGAGTTCAAATTTTTAGTTTTAAATTTTATCTTGTCACTGGGTTGATCTTAAGATTCTATTAACTAGAAATGCATTCGGTTAGGATTAATCTAAACCAGCTCATTATGTATATAATATAATTCAGCATGCCAACTATTAAACAACTTATTAGAAACACAAGACAGCCAATCAGAAATGTCACGAAATCCCCCGCTCTCCGGGGATGTCCTCAGCGCCGAGGAACATGTACTAGGGTGTATGTGTGACTCGTTCAAATTATGAGCTGGAACAAAAGAAAAGCAAACGAAAATGAAAAATTTTTCCGGTATTACTGATCCGTACAGATGAATAGGATAAAATGGAAAAACTCAAGTGACTCTTTAAAAAAAAGATCTATTCATCTATTGTGTATGAAATTTATGGTTTATATTAGTGTAAAGCCAAAAAAATTTCCCATTGGCAGCGTTAACGTTATCCATTTAGCGGGGAATTCCTTTATGAAGAGAAAAATCCCTTTATTTGTAAGAACGGACTATTAAGGTCAGCTATCCAGCTAACCTTCAAAATGAAATACCGTTACTGTATAGGTGAATCTAATTGTGAAAGACCCATTCATTACTGGATAATTCATGGGTAGAGCCAAAAAAGTTTGAACTGTACAAGTTATCAATAGACCTAAATTAAGTAAAGTAAAGGGGCTCCGGTGTATAGAGAGGACCTGACCGTTTAAGAAGGAACCATAGAAACGAAGGAACCCACTATATTCTTTTTTATTTATCTAGATTAAAATAGAATTTAAAAATTCTATTTATTTACTTTTCTTTGATACATTAATAAAATTTTTTAGTTTTTTGTCTTGTTTCAAGACGAAATGTCGAAAAAAATAGTGGTCGGGAAGGTTATAGCAGCAAAAGCCATTGGGATTTTTTTTATACCTTGGAACAATCCGTTTTGGTATTAATAGCCCAGGAGAGTAGAAAAGAATAACTCAATGAAAAAAAATCAATTAGTTATTCATCAAAGTTTCATTTATTCAATGACTAGAGTTAGACGAGGATATATAGCTCGGAGACGTCGAACAAAAATGCGTTTGTTTGCATCAACCCTTCGAGGGGCTCATTCAAGACTTACTCGAACCATTGCTCAACAGAAAATAAGAGCTTTAGTTTCGGCTCATAGGGATAGAGGTAAGCAAAAGATTTATTTTCGTCGTTTATGGATCACTCGGATAAACGCAGTAATTCGCGAAAATTGGGTATGCGGTAATTATAGCAAATTTAAGCATGATCTGTCCAAGAGACAGTTGCTTCTTAATCGTAAAGTACTTGCGCAAATAGCTATATTAAATAGGAATTGTCTTTATATGATTTCAAATGACATCATATAAAAAGAAGATTGGCAAGAATACTCCAAAATAATTTAAATGAAATTCCCCGGAGTTTATTCTCCGGGAGTATAGAGTATAAATTAGTCTGATAAAATATGATACATAAATAAAAATCAAAAAACATTCAAAATTAAAAGATTTTTCCGATTTTTTTACGTTATGATACGACAAAAAATCTGGAGTTTCGGATTTCTTTATAACAAAGCCGCAACCCATATTTGAGTTCAGATTCCTTTTTTGATTCAATTCCATTATTATCAATTAAATAAAGAAAAGGCATATTATTATTTTTATTTCTTTTTGGTTTTAAAACTATAATTTCTAGTAGTCGACTCATTTCTTTCAAATTGTTTCTCATTATTAAGGAAAGGTAACAACGATAAAATACGAGCTTGTTTTATAGCAATAGTAATTAATCGTTGTTGTTTCAAGGTTAATCTATTTACTCGCCTCGATAATATTTTTCCTTGTTCACTAATAAATCGACTTATTAAACTCATGTTTCTATAACCAATTCGATCCCCCGGTTGGATCGGGGGCAAACGCCTACGAAAAGATCGCTTGGATTTAATAAAGGGTCGCTTGGATTTATCCATAGTTTGTTTAATTTCTGCCTATACCAAAAATCCTACTTCGTATTAAAAATTTTTTTAGGTCCAGCCAAAATAGGATTAGGTTTGTTTATTTATCTTTCTATTTATTTTAGAAATATTATTTATATATAATAATTTTAATCGAAAAAATAGTAAATAATATATATAATCGTTGAATTGAATAAAAGGGAGGATAGCCAGATGTTCGGTTCGATCTTTTTTATTTCTTTATCTCTCCATGAATTGTATGTTTGTAACAATAGGGACAGAATTTTATAAATTCTAACCCATTAGGTGTATTGTATCGATTCTTTTGAGTAATATATCTGGAAACGCCCCTTGCTTCCTTATTAACACTCTTTCGAACACAACTATTACATTCCAAAATAACTTGTACTCGGACATCTTTCCCCTTAGCCATGAACCTCCTTTTTATTTTTGGGATTTTAAATTAAAACAAATTTTTTTCGAACCGAAGTGAAGAAGAAAGGAAATGGAAAAATATAGATGTTGCTAATTCGAAATACAATTAAAACGAGTTCATTGCAATTAATAGAATAATAATAAAGAGTATATAAATTAAGAAATAGTATGTAATCAAATTAAAAAAGTTTATAACTATATTTCTACTCACAGTATTTTTTTAAAGTATCGTGTATAATATAATACTCTTATGTAAACCCACCTTGTTATTTCTATCCCCCCTTTCTTCTTTAATTGCCCTTTTTTTTATTTTTAAATAAAAAAGGGGCAATTAAAGAAGAAAAGTAGATTCAACTTCACCACAACTTGAGTTCAGAAAAAAAATAAAGGGGGTATTAGTCACAGAAAATGGCTTCTTTCTCTAATTTTCATTACCCCATTACTGTGTTAATAACTAAAATGAAAAAAGGGAAATGTCAACGCATCGGGGAAAAATCGATTGATTTCTATTAATAGACCGGCTAAAGCACCAAACCATAGAGTACTTAGTACCGGTGCTACGGAAAGATATGTTTTTAGATCTCGCATTGAAACCCCTCCTTCTTAATTTTTTTAAAGATAATACATATCTAATCTATGAGCAGATGTATATATAGATAGTCAAGTATCACTTGGGTTTGTAAACGAAATGCATACGTAAAAAAAAAATGGAAAAAGATCCAGTAGATAAGAAATAAAAAAACAAAAAGAATAGCATACCTTTCCTCTGGAACTGAGCAGTCATGAAAAGTCTTTTCCTTTTTGAGTTTACGGCAGGTTTTGTTTTCAGATACATAAATATATAAATATTTTATATGATATGAGACCAAAAACAAGACATGGCCTGGCAAGATAAATCATGTAATTTTATGGTAAAATAATAAGGATATGGAAAACAAGACAAGGATTCTTTACAATTAGACTGTTGGAACCAATTGAATTGAAAGGGAGGTAGCGCAGCTTGGTAGCGCGTTTGTTTTGGGTACAAAATGTCACGGGTTCAAATCCTGTCATCCCTACCTAATTACTTTTACTCTAAGAACTAAAGAGGCATTTTTTGAAATTAGACATATGGAATCTCTCATTTTTTTATGATACTCAATATAATCAATATCATATGCATACAGGGTGTAAATAGAGTTTTAGGTTCCAAAAAGTGAGAAGAAAGCGCTCTTAGTTCAGTTCGGTAGAACGTGGGTCTCCAAAACCCGATGTCGTAGGTTCAAATCCTACAGAGCGTGATTCCATTCTTGTTTGAATTCACAAATTTTAATTAGACTGAAATAAATAAACAGGAATCTATAATTGACCCCCTTTCTCGAACTCGAATCCATGGGAGGTTAATAAAAAATTTTTATTCAAAAGTCCAACTGATCACCACGTCTGTATTGTAAATATGCAGTTACAAATAATCCCACCAAAGTAATAGGAATGAGACCTAAAACGATTCCAAATAGAAAAACTTCAATCATTTCAATTCACCTGAAACAAAAAAAAGAAAGGTAATATCTATCCCTAAATATTAATAGCTTGCTTGGTCCGATTGTTCATCTTGCTTTGCTGGTCCCGCTGCCCTTACCTACTCCACTCCAATCCCGAAACGAAAAGAGTAGCTCCCGTTCCCTATTCGTCCTGGTCCCTGTGAAAGGTCCAGTCGATGGGAAAGAATCCATGTTTTAGTCTTATTACCGAGTGCGAGCTGCTTTCTGTGGAAGGTTCTATTACGGGAAGGACATAGAGGTCACAAGGTAAGGGACCGCTTTCCTTTTATGCGTGGAAAATGAATCAAAGCAGTTCTCCCTCGACCTGCAGGTCTTCTAAATAAATGGTTCTTGTTTATGCTCGTATAGCATAAAAAGGATTCATTGGGCGGGCCATGATAAATCCACTTTGTACCTTCGTATCGATAATCTAAACACTTCTCACCTCTGTGCCTTCTGTACTTCCCGGCTCAAGCAAGAGCCACAGTGACTGCAACAAGAGGAAAGCCACCTTTCTGGTTCAAATTTAAATGCAAGCAAGTAATTTGAATAGGGATTATGAACAGGCCCTTACCTTGGCCTTAGCCGTTCGATTGATTGTTCTAAGGTCAAGCCTTTCACTTCATTGTTCAAGCTCTTCAACATGGGTTGAGTTCATACAGTATGAATTCCTATTCAAGACATACTACCAATTCCTTTGAAGCTACTACCACTACCGAAGCCGGCTTGCTTCTTTTGGTTACCGGTTGGGGGTTTGAAACCAGAGAGAGAAGATCCGGTTGGGCTTTCTAGCGATGGGAAATGAGTCACCGGAAGACTTGTTGGCTAGCTTGTGCAATCAACGAAGAATTCCTTCACCTGAGAACTTCCAAGTAAAGTAAGCAAATAGGAATTACCGCCCCGGGGGAAGTAAAAGTAAGTAAGGCTCGAAGAGACTTACTCTAAGAAGTAAGCAAGTAACCTACCTTAGTAAGCTAGCTTTCTAAGCTAAGCAAGCCTGGTTCTACAGGTACTGCGGTAGGACGTGGATCGATCATGACGAGAATGCGTAATGTAATAGAAGAGTCACAGTCCAGTTCCCCCGGCTATCTCTTATTCTTACTAGTAAGAATAAGATATATGAATGAAAGTGGGTAAGGGCTTGGCTTAACCCTCCTAATCAGGTCGGAGGCGGAGACCGGCAAAGTTCATCATTAAGTGGTAGAGTGTTCATAGAAAAGAAGGCGTCGCCCAACGAGTGGCAGACTCTTTTTTGGAGTCTCGCTTGGATGCTAAGGCAGTTCCGTTTTTATGGTTTTCCGGATATAATCTCGCTCGTGGAGGAAGAGTACGCGTGCTAGCGCGCTACGGCTTAGGCAGTTGATCGGATCAGATAGCCCTTCGGGCAACCACACTCTTGACTTCCGATCAACAACTTGGAGGGATGGCTGAGTGGCTTAAGGCATGGGTTTGCTAAATCGACATACAAGAAGATTTTATCATGGGTTCGAATCCCATTTCCTCCGGCACGGAAGTGGAACGAGCGGGCGAAATTACGTGAGAGAAAGAACCCCTCGGTGGAGTCTCCAGTCCCCCGGAGGACAGAATAGCACTACTTAGTGACTAGGAGCAGAGAGCCCGTTGCGCGTTGTTTTTTTGACCGGCCTATCTTCTTTCTATAAGCAAGCCCCCTCCGGCCGTCCCTGGACGGCTCTCGGTTCTTGAGCATGTTGGGAGATTAGGCGCCAGTTGAAAGAGCTGCTCGAAAGCTTTACGAACCAGCGAATAGCGCCCTTAACTAAAACTTAAAGGGCTTTTCTCTTTATTCTTACTTCACTTTTATTTGAATAAAAATAAAGAAGTTAAGGGCGCTATTCGATGAAGAAAACAGACTTTAGGAAAGTGGTTCAGGTAGCTCAGCTGGTTAGAGCAAAGGACTGAAAATCCTTGTGTCAGTGGTTCGAATCCACTTCTAAGCGGGCGAAGGGTCCAATCCAATCCAAAAAGAGCGAGTTCGGTTCGAGTCTTGATCGATCGGGTAGATCTATATGCTTCGGAGGGTGAAACGAGGTGTAGCGCAGTCTGGTCAGCGCATCTGTTTTGGGTACAGAGGGCCATAGGTTCGAATCCTGTCACCTTGATGTGATGGGCTGATGTGCACAGACCCGTAGGCCTTAAGGCGGACGAAAAAAAGCACATTTCTCATTTTTGGTAAAACATGATTAGACTTTTTTCTTTACTTTCTAGGGCTCTCGGTGGTTTTGTAGCCATTTTCTTTGGACGGATCAGAAGGAACCGCTATAGTGACGGTATACTAACAGCCCAGCCTATGGTTTTCTTTCTGTACATCCGTCATTTTTTCTATTCCTTTCTAAGACTTCTTTTCTTCCTCTATTAGTTATTTTCTATCTTCTTTGTGTGAAACTCGAACGCATGGACTGGTTTCAGACCCTCTTTTTTTTTAGGGGTTGGTGCTCTTTGGATAGCCGCGTCTTGTTGAGTCGGTGCTTAGGCTTCGAGAGTGCTTTAGCCTTGGCTATTCTTTTCTTTTTTTTATAAGGAAAGCCCCTAGGCCGGGGGGTACAGGAGTCTATTGTCGAAAGACAATTACTTTTAGAAAAAAGGATAGAGAGGGCTCTTCTGTCTGAGGGGTTTTCCCGGGAATCGCTGTTTAACAAACGGCATCAGATCAGAGGCCTTCTATCCACAAACAGCAGCTGGAAATGCTGATTCTTCGACTTCATGTTCATCAGGAACAGGAGCCTCAACTTCTCTGTCTGGGAATGCTTCTTCCAGATACACGTCCAGAGATAAAACTTAGTTGGGTAGTTCTTATTCTTATTCCCCTTCTCTAGCTGGACCCAGCCGAATAGATGCCTCCTTTGAAGGTAGGTTGTTGGCCTACTGTTACAGGTAATGGCTAGAGGAGATAGGTCCAATCGGTTACCGATGGTCGAGACCTTTATCTTGTTTGGTCGACAAGGCTTTCTTAGCCTTTCTTGGTTACCGGCGGTCGATACCCTATACATATGGGTATGCCGATTCCTTCATTCATTTACTTGAAATTAGAGACAAAGATTCCTCCTATCTTCTTTCTCGGGAAAAACCCGATCAATTATTTCATAAATAGATTTCGATGATCAATAATCAATTCGATTTCGATCAAAAAGTAGATAAATAAACAAAGCTCTGCGGCTGCGAAGGCCCGCGTGAGCAAGAAATAAACAAAGCTTTTTTTTATGACAAATCTGATTCGATGGCTCTTCTCTACTAATCACAAGGATATAGGGACTCTCGATTTCATCTTCGGCGCCATTGCAGGAGTGATGGGCACATGCTTTTCAGTACTGATTCGTATGGAATTAGCACGCCCCGGCGATCAAATTCTTGGTGGAAATCATCAACTTTATAATGTTTTAATAACGGCTCACGCTTTTTTAATGATCTTTTTTATGGGTATGCCTGCGATGATAGGTGGATTTGGTAATTGGTTTGTTCCGATTCTGATAGGTTTTATACAAAAAACCTATAAAATTCTGACAAGACTTGTCCCCAAATTGCTTTTGCCTTTTTCTTTAGTTTTTGCACTAATCCTTCTTCTTTATGTTATTTTGGGGTTACTGGGGTTCGAGGAGGCGTTTCTTCTTATATTGGGTCAAGCCGGGTTGGCTAGCGGGCTAAGGCTCTTTGGAAGAATCCTTTTCTTTCCGGGGTGGGCTCTTCTTCTCGTCGGAGCAGGGTTTTATTCCCTATTTGGAGCGGGAGTCGAAACCTACTTTGGTGAGGGAGGATCTCGCCCTGTTCCTGGCGATGGGGTGGCGCCTGTGTCGCCGCCTTCCGTAGGGAGTGGCTTTGACTCCTTATCAACAATAGAGGTATTACCCACTCTGCCTTCAACCGAGGTGGAGGTTGATTATGAAGTTAACTGGCCGGGGGAAGGAGACCCACTCCCGGCTCCTAACCCGGCGGGTTTCTTGAATCCTTCAGAGTCAGAAAGGGCTCTTCGAGCCCGCCTTCTTTTCGGCGATAGCATCTTCGGGGGCCGAGACACTGACGACTTTAACGAGGAAATCCTCGCGAGGCAGGTGGACATTGAGCAGAGATTTTTCTCTGTGTTGGTCGCGCCTCGGGAAACCGGAGGCTGTGGCTTTTCCGGGGAGTCGGTGAAGAAGAATATGCCCAAAATCCGGGGCATACTCTTTGGCACCGTTTTTGGCAAGATAAACGCCCAGAACCAGCTTCAAAGGCTGGTAGGAGCCCTTTCCGAGATGGAAAATCTGGGGGTAAAGAACTCCCTTTTATTTCGTCAAGTAGAGGATAAGATTAACTCGGCTGATCTTATTCTCTTTTGAAGGGGAAAGTCTTAGTATCGAAAAAGCCGGTCTGTAAGAAGCTCGGCTGAGAAGGAGAGGGGATTGACTCCCAAAGAAGTCTTAATTCTAAGAGAATCTTGCCTGATTGAGCGTAAGGTATATTATATGGGTCTATTCCCGCGATCGCCCCTGAATTGCAGTAAAAAATGACAGTCAATCTAGTAGCCCCCTCAGGGGTCACTAGTTAGTAAAGGGTAGGTCCCTCAGACACGGTAAGCAATATAAGATATAAGGTAGGATGCTTAATTGGACCTCTGTTTCCATCATCGGAAAAAGCATCAAATGTGGCAAATGCTTTGCCTTGTTCTGTATCAGCTAAAGCTTCTTCGAATTCAACTGATACTTCCTTTTGTTCGACTTCGTTTTCCTCTTGCTCTTGTTCTTGTGGTTATTGTTATCGTGGAACAGCTTCAACCTATTTCTATATAAATAGGCTTCTTTAAGAATCTAATAGGCTCCGCTCTTCCGGAAAGGAAAGTAAGTAAGCTTCGCTTCCCTTGTCGGTTTCCAATTTCCTTGTTGCCTTGTCCGATGAAGCAGTAGCTTCGGTAGCGGTAGAAGTAGCTAAAGGTTCCCGATTGTCCAAGTCAAGTAAAGATTAATTTTTTATATTTATAGTGGATTCTTTCCATCATCAGCTAAAGCTTCTTTTGCAACTTCAACTGCCACGTCGTCTGTGTCTGTTTCGTTGGCAAAGTCATCAAATGCTTCTTCTCATACCTCGGCGAATGCTTCTTCGACTGTGTCTTCGTCAGTATCTTTATCTTGTAATACTGAGTCTTCTACACCGGCTTCATCGGCGAATGCCTCTTATTGTTGTTCTTGTGGAATGGGTGCTCCTTTTTTCCAACTGCTCTGTCTTCCGCGGTAGCTTCTTCCGAAATGGCTACTGTAGTAAAGGTCCGCGATTAGCCAGGTTAAGAGTAAGATTAAGGGTGTATATATAAAGGAAAGGGTGGACCTTTCTATCCATGATCAGCTAAAGCTGGAACATCAACGTCTGTTACATCTACGTCTGCGACTTCCAGTGCTACGTCTACTGCGTCTTCTTGTTCTGGCAAGACTTCTAGTTGTTGTTGTTATACTTCTAGTGGAAAGACTTTGTCTTGTTCTAGACTAGATGTTTCTTTCTCTTGCTCTGGTTGCTCTGGAAAGAAGGAAACCTCTTTCCTTACTCTATTTAATTTCCTTACCCGATACCAAGGCAAGGCAGGTGGTCCCCGATTAGTTAGATAAAGAGTAAGATTACAGGTATATAATTAATGGGACTCACCATCAACAGCTTCATCCGCTCCTATTGCTGCATCATTTTTTTTGTTTGGTGGAACTGCTTCTGTCGCATCTGTTCCAGCTTCGACCTCAACTGTACTACCTTCCTCTGGAAATACTTTGTCTTTCCTTTCTTGTTCTAGAATAGCAATAGCTGCTTCAGATTAATAGTAATCATCCGCGGGTGCGGGTGAAGTAAGAGATCCATCTGGTACTTCTCCACCATCAAATGGTTCGTTCCTCTGTTGAATCTTCAAGGTCTCTTTCTGTGACTTTGTCTTCTTCCAGTTCTAGGTCTGCTACGTCTGGTACATCAACAACGTCTGGATCAGCAACAATTGCTTGAATTTCATCTTCAACATCATTAGCAACTGCCCTGTCTGCTGCCTCTTCTTCCGGAGATGCTTCTTTTTCCCCAGCTCCTTAATTAGATTCTGGAAGAAAAGTACGATCATGGTAATCCTTATTTCAGGAAAATGACCCTAATATTGCTACTGCCGTTTACTTTCGAGCTTTTCTAATAAGGTGGCAAGGGCTGCTGTTTAAGTTTATTCGTTTCCAATATGCTTTTCGGGAAGAAAGGGCTTTCCCTTCATAATGCACAAACAGATTGAATTCATGATTGGGTATTTGAATAGCCATTTGTGGCAAGGATGGGAACCAGCACCTGAGATTGGTTTCGCGTCTTTGTTTTGAGCCTTTTATGCCAAGTTTGAGAGCACAAAGACAAGAAGAACAAGCACTTTTAGGACCGATGTTGCTCGGGTCTTTCATCCCAATCATCGCACAGATATACATATATAGTAGTAGATTAGCGATAAAAGAATGAATTTCTTCAAAGTGCCAGCCAAAGTCAGGAAATCGAAGCCCATAAGTAAAGGGCGGGAGGTAACCCTGTATTATAAACTATGCAACTCAGATTTGAATTAGAAGGGCCTCTCACCCCTTTCTTCACCTCCTTACTTAAAAACTTAAAAGAGGTAAACCAGCTACTTCCTACTTCAATTCTCAATCCCCAAAGCGGAATGCCAATTCATAGGCCCATTTTGCATAATATCGCTTCTTTATGCTAAAATCCCGTACCTATACCTACAAAGGGGAAGAAAATTCAGAGGCTTAGACCAACTCCCTGGGAATGCCAATATTGGACAAGCCGGAGCGTAGAATAGGATGACGCGAGAGGGATTATGGAACGGCTGGACTTTATGAAAGAAGTCTGTTAACGAGCTGCCCTCTTCTGATAGTGCCTGGTTTCAATCTATGCTCTGGAAGAGAGTCAACTTGCCAGCCAATCAATCCGATCCATCTGCCCACCCATTCAAGAAGCCAGCGAGTCAAAGATCCTCTTCGTCTGCCCTTTACTATAAAGCTAGTCTCACAAGCGCCCTTACTTCGGGTCTTTAGACCTTAATTATTCTCCCACATTCTTACGATCTGCTTTGGCTTTATACCTTTCTCCGGGAGCTTGCTCCTGGAACAACTTATCCAGCTGTTGCCGATGAGACTGCATCATCTACCACGGGCACCCTTCTATATGGACACTACACCAGAGATACTGCCAACCCAAGTCTCGTCGATCGCTCTCTTTTCATCTCTGATTTTAGGCTAGTTGAGGAAGGCTAAAGTCTTTGAAAGCAGCATACCGCACCGCACTTTCAAGCCAAGCCAACTAGTGAACTCTCCTTATTTGCTTATATGTGAGCGCCCTCTCTGAAGAAGTCTAGGCAAGTCCAGTTGATGCCCCAATCCCCATCTGAATAAGGGGCATTTTTCCTTTCTCCTCTCCGACTTATCCTCATCTTCGTGACGTGATCGGAATCATCAAGTGGAATCATCAGTAGATGTGGATGCTGCAGTCGCACCCGAGGTTAGAGATGGGAACAGGTCTGGTGGAACCGGATTTCTTTTTCCTTCCTCTCTCTATTGTTCTTTATTGTTACAGAGTCGAGTAACCGAAGACAGAGTAACCTACCTAAGAGTAATCTAGGACGATCAATGATTGATCATCGAGCATCGGGGCAAACTCCTTTTAGTTTTTTCTCGTTCCCCTAGATCATCTGATTGTGTTCTTTGGGCGGGGCCCGGCGCATCTAGAGATATACCACGGTATCCAAGCCACAGCCATAATAGGATTCACCGAGTTGTCCCTTTTAGTTTAGATCTTTAATAAAGTCCTAAAACTTTGTAACTACCTCCTCAACTGGAGCTTTCTGGGCGAATGCCTATGATAGGTATAGGAATGATAGGTTATAGGAATGGGGGAAATCATTCAGCACGGTGCAGCCTATCTCCCTTGCCTTGATCCGAAAACCTTCTCAATTAGCTTCGGGTACGGTATACCATAGCTTTCTTTTACAAGGCCTCATTTTAAGTTAAGGCTGGGATACCTTTACCTTCTCCACTAGAAGGTAGGAGCTACCACCTTCTATAGTTGCAAGGTAGGCCACTAAGGTCTACTGTAAGCCTATTATCTATCGTTTCTTCCTCGATGCTATGATCTGCTCGATGATCCGATCCTCCATTTTCGACAAAAAAAGAAGAAGACTGGAACTCCAGCATTACCTCCGTCTGCTCCTCCACCCAATCTCGGAACCAAAGCTTAGGATTCATGCAGCTAGAGCGAAATAACTCGAGTAGTCTTGGACCAATCGTATGGGAAAGGGGAGGGTATCTAAGTCCCTAGTCCCAGTGAGATGATTCCACCGACTCCAAGAGTAAGCAGAGCTACTACTAGTTATGACCATAATGGATTCAGTCTGTAAGAGAAATTCAATATAGAAAGGTCTTACCTCAGCCTACTCCTGCCTAAGAATGCCTAACCCCCATAAGCCAGCTTCTCGAGGGAAGCGTCTAAGCCCCATACCATAGGTCTAATCATATAAAAAAACTCTTTGCCCGAGGGTACCCTTTATCCAACTGCCCTATTCTTGTCTTGGTTTTTAAATTCTTTTATTATCTTAGATCTCTCGGATTTTTGATTGAAAAAAAGAAAGAAATTTAATAATAATACAATTTTCAAAAAATTGAAAGTAAATAGGCGGTGAAGGATGGGTTACTGACTACGCTTGGATAGTCTTATAATCCTATCCCTAACCCTAAATAAGGCTTTAATGTGAGTCCTTTCTTTTCAGAATGCGTTGAAGAATGAGCTTGGGCGCTTGGCTTGGGTGGGTGGACATATAGGTTGGGCACACAGATAGGTTGGGCTCTGTTCGAAGGAGCGAGCATGAGTAGTCCTTAAACCTCAGAATGCGCCTTAGGATGGCTTTCTGTCTCCAAAGTGGACTAAGCAAGTGATCTCAGGGAAGTGAGCATGTTAGCGAGAGGAAGGAAAGACCAATCTCCGGAAAGACTTGACCGGCTTTCTGATTCCATGCTTTAGCCTTACTATATAAAATAAAGAGCAATCTTCCTCCTTGGATACTGGAAAAAAGGTAGTCAACTTCAAGCTTCTCAGAAGGAAGTCAAGGAAGAAAAGGAACGCGTTTACGTTTACGATCTGACTTTCTTAGCGAGCTAAAGATATGAAATGAGTGAAATGAATGTAGCGAGTATGTCGGAGAGCCAGGCATTCACGAGTGTGGGAGCTTTCTAATAGGGCATGGCATGAAGAGGTCTAGTTTTCCGTGGGGCCAATCATCGATTTCTTTCTTGTAAGCCTCTTTATTTAAGTTACATAAAGAAGAACAAATTCCACTATGATCGTAAGTAATCTAAGTAAGCGCGTCAGTTAAGTTCGTTTCCAAGGTTCGGCCCGCTATAGTTCATTTTCTTCATTTGATTCGCTTAGGTAAATAAAGCATAAGGCACGAGCACAATCACACTAAGCTTCTTTCTAGAATCGACTCAATTCTATTTCGTAAAAAGGACCGCAGTATTCCGTAGTATGATGGTTCGCAAGGAAAGAGCAGTCTTCCTTTGATACTGGCTCTGAAGGAAGTCGAGGAACTGGCGGCATAACATAATAGGGCACAAGTCACTTTTTCGAAAGTACTTTGTTGACGAGTTAAATGTGTATAAATCCATGCCTTTTCTTTCCCATCAACCCCTTTCTCTCCACCACCATCAGCATCAGCCACGCCTGCTTCATTTGTTGGCGGAACAGCAGCTATAAGTGGGATCAAGTTACCGAATCATCGGGAACGGTAACAGGTAGAAATGCGTGCTTGTGTGTTTGTTGCTTAACATTTGTCTTTCTTTGCTGAACATTTAAAACGACGGATAGTGTATTCAATCCCTCGCCTAAATCTGGGTTAAGGACATCACCTAAAGAAGATAATCTTTTGGGGTGGATGCTGTTACGCGCGCGCGTGTAAATAGGATGTCCAGCCGTCAAAAAGCCCAGCGCAGCTGCTTCCTTATGCCCCCCGCTAGGGGAGGACCGGCAAACCCAGCGCCAGCTGCTTCCTTATCTGCAGCCTCCCCCTGAGGAGACGAGCCTTATATTACAGGGGGGGGGGCTAAGCCCTTCTCCTGTTGCACGGGCTAAACGTCCTCAGCTGCGGTTTATGTTTAAGAAAACCTCTCCCGAATGCCCTCTCTAGTGTCTACACACACCTTCGGGCATCTGTTCTAGGGCCTAAAAAGCCATTTAAAAAGTTCCCTGTCTATCAGGGATAAGACCCTAGGTTTCTTCCTGTAGTTCTCAGGGGTAGTCCTCAGAGAAAGATTAAACAAAAGACGCAGGGGATGACGTTGTTCATGTTGATGGAGCGGGTGGGGTTGGGGCTACTTTCTCCCCCTTTCCCCAGGACGGGAAAAGGTTGTCCATTGACGCACGCCCCATCAAGAGCAGGAAGAGCTTCCTTCCCAATCCTACGGGCTTCCCAATCCTACGGGGTAGAAGAAACAGTCTCCGCGGTAGCGTTATTCCTAGACGAACAATAACAAAAGGAAGTGCCAGATTCAGAGTCATCGGAAGCTGTTGCTTAGGAAGATGCAATTGAAGCTGCTAACGAGGAAGATGCGTTTTCTGATGGTGGAAACGCAGGTCCAATTATATTGATATCAATTAATCCTTAACTTAATATGGCTTCTCCCGTTTCACTCTAAGCCAGTGAATCCCTCTCCTGTCCTGCGATAATAATTTATGAGCGAGCATGTTTTCCAGGGAATTGCCCTTTGAATGGCCCTATTTAGACTTATGGTAAAAGAAAGTCAATTCATCATACTGCTCACGAGGGCTTCGCGCCTATCAAGAAAGAATCAATA
>JAIUZE010034495.1:0-10147 GCA_022085475.1 Heliosperma pusillum | reverse complement strand
AGGCCTATCAATGTCATGGTCCAAGATACTCATTTAGAATTAGAATGGTCAAGACGCCATATACTCATAATTCTCTATGGGTACTTAGTCAACACGGCATATATCATACATTAAACAGTCACGGGAAAAACTTCCTATCATGTGACTAATTGCATATAATTCATATTCAAATATCATATCGCCTCATATCTACTAAGGCTCATTCATTCGTTCTTTAAATAAAACCTAACCTGAAGACAAATCCCCGACCCGAGTCCCACGACGGGTCATCAGTCAAAACGGGGCTGACTAGATCTTAGTTTGACCAAACCCGTTTGGTCAAACCAGCTAGAAACAGAGTCTTAGCCATTTAGGCTTGAACATAAGAATATCATAATCATTTCATGCTATTTAATTCTAATTTCTAACATATGAATTATTAATTCTTACCAAACCCACTTGGTAAATATTACAAAACACGATGTAATAATAACAATAAACTCAAAGACCGTCACAAGTCCAAATGAGGACTCACGGGTCATGCTAGACCGGACCGGGCCTGGACTGGGCCCACAGGCTGGTTTGGGCCTGTTTTGGTCGACATTACTAAAAATCGTTTCTTAATATTTCCCGCATGCTTAACATATTTAAAACCCGTCAAAACAACAACAAAACAATCAAGTATCGACACAACCAAAAAGCCAACTCACGGACCAACCCAGACCGGGTTTGAACCGGCCTGGACCGGCCTGGTTTGGGTCGGTTTTCCAGCCACCAAAACAGCCACCACTCACGGCCACCACCAACAACCACTCTAAATTATTTCTAACATGTTTTAATTAACAACATCCATTTTTAACAACCAATTCAACCATCATTCATACTAAAAATCATGATTATGAACAAATCATCCAAATATGTCAAGAACACTAAACATGTTAAGAATTCCATACAACATAATAATAATAACTATTTATCATGTTACTACTTAAACCGTAAATAACAATAACATGAACAAAAACAAAAGTATGTAACATTAATTCGTCGAGTAACTCGGAATCGTTACCTTAGCTAGCACAAAATCAAGTAGCACCAAAATAAGAACTAAAAACCCGTCTACTAATCTTCTTCTAAAATATACGAGTCACCAAACTCGTCTTCAAAATCTTCTCCTATAAGAAATGACAAAAATAACATTATTAGAATTAAAACTTGATTTCAACAATTAAAGTGTTGAAAACGATTTTGTCGGAATTGAAAATAAAACGTACTTGGAGATGAAGAGCGGAGAGGAGACTCTAGAAATATAAATTAGGACGGATTTGAACAAGTAACGAAGGTTTTGTGACGATTTTGCTCAAGAACGATCAAGAACGCTCAAGAACACCAAGAACGATTTTGATTATATTAAAGACGGTATTAATTAGATATTAAGTTGATTTAATGTAAAATGAAAAGATAGTTAGTGAGTAATGGGGTGGTTGTGCCGTGTAATTATAGAGGAATTAATGAGTCGGGTTTTGAAATTGTTGTTACGGGATTGACTCGGGTTTTATAATTATATTATGGTAATTAATTAGATATTATTAGGTTTTATGATAGTTTAATCAAATATGTAGATATTAATTAGATATTATGTTATTGTAATCAAAAGAAAGAAAATATCTAATCCTAAGAGAGAATGAGGGAGCCGTGTGGTTGTAGAAGAAATCGGGTATGTTTTTAAGCGATTTGCGGAGTTTAAGTTGACAGATCGATAAAGTTACAAATATCTTAGATATTATTATTAGTTTAATCAAAAGATCAAAAGATCTAATATGAGTGGAGAAAGATGACATGGGGCGTGTGACTCATGCCAAAGTCGGGTTTCGGGTTTGTTTCGGGACTTAAGTTGGCTCGGGAATAGTTAAATGACGTTCGGGGTTAAACCGTAAAACCTATTCTTTAATTCCAAATAAATTCAAAATAATTATATTAAATTATCATAAATTCAAATAAATCTTAATAAATTAAAATAAATTAAATTTATTATTTTTTTCAAATATAACTTCGGTCTTTCAAATTACGGGTTGTTACATGACCATTCAAGATGGTCGGATACGGCACGTGGAAATAGTCCACGGTATTCTTCAGAAGCTCGGCGTCCTCGTCTGTGGCTACCCAGAGGTATTGATGCGTGTCGTTATACACCAAAAATAAAACCTAAGTCAACTAACTAAGAAGATAGCGGAAGTAGGGTCGATCTCCACAGGGAGGAAACTATTTAACTGAAATCTAAATCTGCAAGTAACAATCTGGGGGGTTTTGAAATGGTTTTAAACTAAACTAAATAAGATTAAAGGAAAGAGAAATAAAGGAAGAAATAAATAAGAAATAAATCAGATAAAGAGAGAATATGCCAGGATTCGGTCCACTGCAATATCGGCATCTACGGGTCAACTAAGTCAGTCAATCTATCAATGAGAAGGGCAACGGTTTTCTCCTCTTGGTCTCAAACCACCCTAGGGATTTTCCTAATTAATTCTCGTCCTCTTAGGAGTCACCTATCAATTCTAAGCAAGCCTTCCCTTCCAATCTCTCGATCCAGGTCGGGGTTAACTACTTAGCCTAGTCTCCTGCGTGCACTCATTCAACTAGACCTCAATTAAATTGCTTAGACTGATTGTCATATTCAAGACGAACTAAAATAATCTATCCTAACATGCCTCTACTACAGTTTCCCTCATCCCAACATACAAAGGAATTAGCTACTCATATTATTAACGATGCTAGCAAAGACGATTGAACATATGATGTTAGACATAATAAAATCGTAGTTAACAAGCATAAACAATAACACAGCAATAATTAAGAAGATTAAACAGTAATTAAGACTAAGATAAAGGTTAAGGAAGAGAGAAAAGAAGAAGTTTACAATCTTAGCAAATCCGGCGTAAAGAACAACTCCACGTCGATAAACCCGAATGCAGACCAAAGATTAAAAGTTCAGAAAACTAAAGGAAGATTAATGCTAATGATTCCGGACCCTATGGTTCTGAGTCCTAATGACTCCGGATCTAAATTTATAGTAATGAAAGTACAAAGTAGCCAAATAGGGGCATATGGTGATATAATATCACCTAAATGACATATAAATGCGTGCAATAATTGGACTAGAAAGTATATATAAAATACACGCATCAAACTTCCCCAAACTAAGCCTTTGCTTGTCCTCAAGCAAACTAAATGCAGCTATATGGAACAAAATAAACCTAGGGGAATGGAGCAAGTCTCAGAGCTAGCTACAAGTTAATATTAAACAGTTGAATGCACTCATTCAATCGCTACAAAGCTTAATACGAAAGTGAACGAATTTATACAATCTTGGAAATAAATTAGACTTTCGATCTTGCAAGACTCAAACAAATTCGGACTCTCACGGGTCACTCTTCTCTCAACAAGCAATTGGTAAGTAAAAATGTATAAGAAAGAGAGAAGAAAATATAGTCACTCACCTAGACTACGACCGACACAACATGCATTGCTAACTAATATGAAATATGATTCAAGCACCGTACACACGCATAACCACCGTTCAAGGACAATCACGTGCCGAACATTTGCAAAAGTATGGATATGTGAGGCTAATTGGTAAGAAGGGGCAAAATAATTAATGGAAATGTGAGGGTTAATAGCCAAGCTAGTTCCTAACAAGACCGCAATAGAACTCGTTCCATTTTCCAACAATCAAAAATTAAGCTCGATGCCTTACCAAATCTAGGCATAAACAACACAAATCCAAAATAACACCTTAACAAAATAATGATAAGCACAAGAGGTGTAAACAACAAAAACTTCAGCCAAATATTTTTTCTCATTATAGTTTTTCATCATTTTTTTTCTTTTTCTTTCTTGGCTGATCGAGGAATAACCACTCGATCGAGTAGAATGAGTCACTCGATCGAGGCAACAACTAACACAATCTGCTCGATCGAGCTAAACAAAATACTCGATCGAGACACTATTCTCATTTCTCTTCTTTTTCTCGCAAATACCCACTCCAATCAATGAAACGAGCCAAAAACTGACACAACGGTAAAATATACCTCGACTACTAAACTAGCTCGGCAAAGGTAGCCTCAGTTTAGGATGTAGATAAGGGCAACAGGCAGATATGGCTTTATGTGGAGTTAATGGGGTAAAATGAGGAAAAGGGAGATGCAAATATTCTCAAAACACGTAATACCGACCACAAACCCAATGCGTGCAGGCAATAAGAAATCAAAATTCATATACAAGCAAATGACACGAGATGTGGGGAGTAACTACTCTCATTCCTAGATGAACTGGTCATGGATTTCACCAGTTATAGGCTGTAAAATCTCAGAATATATAAGTAGTTTGCCAAAATGTTGAGTCAAGTCTAATAATAAAATTTAAATTCCAAGACAAAATTCAATAATTCACTATTTCGATTTTACTAAGTAAGTCAAGAAAGGTGCAAAGAATAACTTAAAATAGACTTGTAGTGCGATTTCATCACGAACAAGACTCCAATTCGACTCGACTATATGCAAAAATAAACGTGATATTTTTTGATTTTTTTCAACTTTTTTCTAATTAACATGAATTGTAAACGTGAATGCAATACAAATGCAAATGCAGACGCAAAAGGATGTAAAACACTTCCCCAAACCAAAATAGACAATGTCCTCATTGGCTATAACACAACAGCATATAAAGGAAGGGGAAAAAAAACAACCTAATACACGTTCCTAATGAATGAAATAAACAGAGGAACTCACAAGACAAAAGCTTCCCCAAACCAGCATCAAACTGGGGGTCGATCGAGTAGAAAATCTACTCGATCGAGCACATCTCTAGATATAACCGCTCGATCGAGTACTTTGTCCGACCTGATTGCTCGATCGAGTAAAATTTCTACTCGATCGAGTACTCTCTTGATAGCACAGCCTTCGACTTTGAGCAATTGTTTTCCGCTTCTTTCTCCTGCAAAAACGATGCCAACCGATACCCAAGAATGCCAAAAGAAAGTCCAGCAGGAAAATAAATTGTCTATCTAAACTACGGATTATCACGTAGTAGTCTAATTGTATAATTGAAAACGCGATAAATTGTTTGTTACAAACTGCACGGGGTTGCAAATCCGGCTAATAACCACATAGGTTTTTGACAAGGCCACCGTCAGGCCTTTGACTTGCGGAAGTACCCTCAGCTGTGGTAATTTCCGCCTTCTTCTACACACATACAGTCTTTTCTGGGAGTCTAGCTCCACTTTTGAATCACTCGAACATGTGTGAACTTCTTTCATCTTCGCTGGTACGGTAATCTCAACAGTCGAAGACGGAATCAGGAGTACTCAAGTCTTCCTCCTGAAGAGTTTTACCTATCCCTCTCTACCTGCGCATACACAACTACAGAGAGAAAGATAAGAACAGTCTTAAGGAATTAGAAATTCCTTAAGACGAGACAGAAATAAATAACAGAAAATTAAATTGCCTCCCCGACAACGGCGCCAAAATTTGATGCGTGTCGTTATACACCAAAAATAAAACCTAAGTCTACTAACTAAGAAGATAGCGGAAGTAGGGTCGATCTCCACAGGGAGGAAACTAATAAACTGAAATCTAAATCTGCAAGTAACAATCTGGGGGGTTTTGAAATGGTTTTAACTAAACTAAATAAGATTAAAGGAAAGAGAAATAAAGGAAGAAATAGATATGGAATAAATCAGATAAAGAGAAATATGCTAGGATTCGGTCCGCTGCAGTATTGGCATCTACGGGTCAACTAAGTCAGTCAATCTATCAATGAGAAGGGCAATGGTTTTCTCCTCTCGGTCTCAAACCACCCTAGAGATTTTCCTAATTAACTCTCGTCCTCTTAGGAGTCACCTATCAATTCTAAGCAAGCCTTCCCTTCCAATCTCTCGATCCAGGTCGGGGTTAACTACTTAGCCTAGTCTCCTGCGTGCACACATTCAACTAGACCTCAATTAAATTGCTTAGACTGATTGTCATATTCAAGACGAACTAAAATAATCTATCCTAACATGCCTATACTACAGTTTCCCTCATCCCAACATACAAAGGAATTAGCTACTCATATTATTAACGATGCTAGCAAAGACGATTGAACATATGATGTTAGACATAATAAAATCGTAGTTAACAAGCATAAACAATAACACAGCAGTAATTAAGAAGAGTAAACAGTAATTAAGACTAAGATAAAGGTTAAGGAAGAGAGAAAAGAAGAAGTTTACAATCTTAGCAAATCCGGCATAAAGAACAACTCCACGTCGATAAACCCGAATGCAGACCAAAGATTAAAAGTTCAGAAAACTAAAGGAAGATTAATGCTAATGATTCCGAACCCTAATGGTTCTGAGTCCTAATGACTCCGGATCTAAATTTATATAATGCAAAACACGACTCTTAAACCCTAATTAAGCTATGGACTTAAGGCCCATGATAGATTCTACTCGATAGAGGGAAAATACCACTCGATCAAGGACTTTATTTTAGGAAATCACTTGATCGAGTAACAATTCTACTCGATCGAGCAACTTTTCAGCGGCTACCACTCGATCGAGCACAGGACAGCTCGATCGAGGTCTTTTCTCTTCAACGCTCCTCGATCGACCAAATATATAATCGATCGAGGTCTTTTGGCCTATCGTGGAGTGTTGAACATGGCTTTGGACTTGATTGCGAGCGGTTTCACGCTTTTCCATGCAAGAGCTTCTGTTCCGTTCCTTCCATTCTCCTAAATGCATGCAAAGTGGACTATTTTGGCTCGGTTTCCGCTACTACGCAGCTTGTACCTACAAAATAGTAATGAAAGTACAAAGTAGCCAAATAGGGGCATATGGTGATATAATATCACCTAAATGACATAGAAATGCGTGCATAAATGGACTAGAAAGTCTATGTAAAATACACGCATCAAACTTCCCCAAACCAAACCTTTGCTTGTCCTCAAGCAAACTAAATGCAACTATATGGAACAAAATAAACCTAGGGGAATGGAGTAAGTCTCAGAGCTAGCTACAAGTCAATGTTAAACAGTTTAATGCACTCGATCAATCGCTACAAAGCTTAATACGAAAGTGAACGAATTTATACAATCTTGGAAATAAATTAGACTTTCGACCTTGCAAGCCTCAACCAAATTCGGACTCTCACGGGTCACTCTTCTCTCAACAAGCAAATGGTAACTAAATATGTATAAGAAAGAGAGAAGAAAAATAGTCACTCACCTAGACTACGACCGACACAACATGCATTGCTAACTAATATGAAAGATGATTCAAGCACCGTACACACGCATAACCACCGTTCAAGGACAATCACGTGCCGAACATTTGCAAAAGTATGGATATGTGAGGCTAATTGGTAAGAAGGGGCAAAATAATTAATGGAAATGTGAGGGTTAATAGCCAAGCTAGTTCCTAACAAGACCGCAATAGAACTCGTTCCATTTTCCAACAATCAAAAATCGATGCCTTACCAAATCTAGGCATAAACAACACAAATCCCAAATAACACCTCAACAAAATAATGATAAGCACAAGAGGTGTAAACAACAAAAACTTCAGCCAAATATTTTTTCTCATTATAGTTTTTCATCATTTTTTTTCTTTTTTTTTTCTTTTTCTTTCTTGGCTGATCGAGGAATAACCACTCGCTCGAGTAGAATGAGTCACTCGATCGAGGCAACAACTAACACAATCTGCTCGATCGAGCTAAACAAAATACTCGATCGAGACACTATTCTCACTTCTCTTCTTTTTCTCGCAAATACCCACTCCAATCAATGAAACGAGCCAAAAACTGACACAACGGTAAAATATACCTCGACTACTAAACTAGCGCGGCAAAGGTAGCCTCAGTTTAGGATGTAGATAAGGGCAACAAGCAGATATGGCTTTATGTGGAGTTAATGGGGTAAAATGAGGAAAAGGGAGATGCAAATATTCTCAAAACACGTAATACCGACCACAAACCCAATGCGTGCAGGCAATAAGAAATCAAAATTCATATACAAGCAAATGACACGAGATGTGGGGAGTAACTACTCTCATTCCTAGATGAACTGGTCATGGATTTCACCAGTTATAGGCTCTAAAATCTCAAAATATATAAGTAGTTTGCCAAAATGTTGAGTCAAGTCTAATAATCAAATTTAAATTCCAAGACAAAATTCAATAGTTCACTATTTCGATTTTACTAAGTAAGTCAAGAAAGGTGCAAAGAATAGCTTAAAATAGACTTGTAGTGCGATTTCATCACGAACAAGACTCCAATCCGACTCGACTATATGCAAAAATAAATGTGATATTTTTTGATTTTTTTCAACTTTTTTCTAATTAACATGAATTGTAAACGTGAATGCAATACAAATGCAAATGCAGACGCAAAAGGATGTAAAACACTTCCCCAAACCAAAACAGACAATGTCCTCATTGGCTATAACACAACAACATATAAGGGAAGGGGAAAAAAAACAACCTAATACACGTTCCTAATGAATGAAATAAACAGAGGAACTCACAAGACAAAAGCTTCCCCAAACCAGCATCAAACTGGGGGTCGATCGAGTATAAATTCTACTCGATCGAGCACATCTCTAGGTATAACCGCTCAATCGAGTACTTTGTCCGACCTGATTGCTCGATCGAGTAGAATTTCTACTCGATCGAGTACTCTCTTGATAGCACAGCCTTCGACTTTGAGCAATTGTTTTCCGCTTCTTTCTCCTGCAAAAACGATGCCAACCGATACCCAAGAATGCCAAAAGAAAGTCCAGCAGGAAAATAAATTGTCTATCTAAACTACGGATTATCACGTAGTAGTCTAATTGTATAATTGAAAATGCGATAAATTGTTTGTTACAAATTGCACGGTGTTGCAAATCCGGCTAATAACCACATAGGTTTTTGACAAGGCCACCGTCAGGCCTTTGACTTGCGGAAGTACCCTCAGCTGTGGTAATTTCCGCCTTCTTCTACACACATACGGTCTTTTCTGGGAGTCTAGCTCCACTTTTCCACTTTTGAATCACTTGAACATGTGTGAACTTCTTTCATCTTCGCTGGTACGGTAATCTCAACAGTCGAAGACGGAATCAGGAGTACTCATGTCTTCCTCCTGAAGAGTTTTACCTATCCCTCTCTACCTGCGCATACACAACTACTGAGAGAAAGATAAGAACAGTCTTAAGGAATTAGAAATTCCTTAAGACGAGACAGAAATAAATAACACAAAATTAAATTGCTTCCCCGGCAACGGCGCCAAAATTTGATGCGTGTCGTTATACACCAAAAATAAAACCTAAGTCAACTAACTAAGAAGATAGCGGAAGTAGGGTCGATCTCCACAGGGAGGAAACTAATTAACTGAAATCTAAATCTGCAAGTAACAATCTGGGGGGTTTTGAAATGGTTTTAAACTAAACTAAATAAGATTAAAGGAAAGAGAAATAAAGGAAGAAATAAATAAGAAATAAATCAGATAAAGAGAGAATATGCCAGGATTCGTTCCACTGCAATATCGGCATCTACGGGTCAACTAAGTCAGTCAATCTATCAATGAGAAGGGCAACGGTTTTCTCCTCTCGGTCTCAAACCACCCTAGGGATTTTCCTAATTAACTCTCGTCCTCTTAGGAGTCACCTATCAATTCTAAGCAAGCCTTCCCTTCCAATCTCTCGATCCAGGTCGCGGTTAACTACCTAGCCTAGTCTCCTGCGTGCACTCATTCAACTAGACCTCAATTAAATTGCTTAGACTGATTGTCATATTCAAGACGAACTAAAATAATCTATCCTAACATGCCTCTACTACAGTTTCCCTCATCCCAACATACAAAGGAATTAGCTACTCATATTATTAACGATGCTAGCAAAGACTATTGAACATATGATGTTAGACATAATAAAATCGTAGTTAACAAGCATAAACAATAACACAGCAGTAATTAAGAAGAGTAAACAGTAATTAAGACTAAGATAAAGGTTAAGGAAGAGAGAAAAGAAGAAGTTTACAATCTTAGCAAATCCGGCGTAAAGAACTACTCCACGTCGATAAACCCGAATGCAAACCAAAGATTAAAAGTTCAGAAAACTAAAGGAAGATTAATGTCTATGATTCCGAACCCTAATGGTT
>JAIUZE010034493.1:0-12406 GCA_022085475.1 Heliosperma pusillum | reverse complement strand
CTAAAAATCATTAGTAACCATAATATGAACTAAAACCTAAGAAACTAAGGCTATGTGACATTATATCGTCGAGTAACTCGGAATCGTTACCTTAGCTAGAAAAATCAATTAGCACCAAAATAAGAAGTATAAACTAAGAAAACCGTCTTCTAATCTTCCCCTAATATATACGAGTCACCAAACTCGTCTTCAAAATCTTCCCCTATAAGAAATGACAAGAAAAACATTATTAGAATTAAAACTTGATTTTCCATAATTAAAGTGTTGAAAACGATTTGACGGAATTGAAAATAAACCGTACTTGAAGATGGAAAGCGAAGAGGAGATTCTAGAAATATAAGTTAGGACGGATTTTGGGATTGAACAAGAGTAAACGATTTTCTGTGACGATTTGCCTGAAGAAACGATGAAGACCGCTCAAGAACACCAAGCACCGATTTTGCATTTATTTAAGAAAGAGGAAAGTATTGATTTGATTCTTAAGTTGATTTATCTGTAATGAAAAGTTAGTTAGTGAGTTGTCTGGGGAGTGAAGCCGTTGTACATTAGAGGAAATATGGAGTCGGGTTTTGAAATTGTTGTTACGGAATTGACTCGGGTTTAATAAATATATTACGGTAATTGATTAGATATAATTAGGTATTAAGTTAATTAAATCAAATATCTAGATATTATGTTATTGTAATCAAAAGAAAGGAAAATATCAAGCTCTAAGAGAGGGTGAGAGTGCCGTGTGGTTTAGGTAGTAGTCGGGTCTGATTTTAAGCGATTTGCGAAATTTTCGTTGACGGATCGATAAAGTTACAAATATCTAAGATATTTGTATTAGTTTAATCGAAACAATTAAAATATCTCAAGTGAGTGGAAAACGATGACATGGGCGTGTGACTCAGGCCAAAGTCGAGTTTCGGGTTTGTTTCGGGATTTACGATGACTCGGGAATAGTTAAATGATGCTCGGGTTTAAATCGTAAAACCTTCTCTTTAATTCCGAATAAATTCAAAATAATTATATTAAATTATCAAAAATCCTAATAAATCTTAATAAAAATAAATTAAAATTATTATTTTTTTAAATAAAATTTCGGTCTTCAAAATTACAAGGCGAGTCGGAAAAAGTCAACGAAAGTCACAGTTGACTTAAATAAAAAACGGGATTCTCATGGAAATCTCTCAAAAATTCCAAATACGGAACTCGAATTTCAAAATTCAACTCGAAACAATAAATTCTATTTTAAAACTTAACTTTGCTGAATAGTATTCGTTAAACATTTTTACTAGAAAAATTGGGTACTTTTTCGGGTTGTTACAATCACCCCTCCTTTTAAAAAGTTTCGTCCTCGAAACTTAGAAGAAGTAATGTGACATATATGTAGGTCTATTTCAAAACTTTTAAAAATATATTTGTAAGAAAAATACAGGGTCTTATCAATGGAACGGAAGGTTCTCGTCCGCGGTTAAGAACATCGACGTCCCAAGTCAAAGACTCAAAAGATACATTTTCGCATCAATAAATGAGAAAACTAGTCATCGAACGTCTCCAATAACGAGTCTCCACACTCCTTGACGGTAAAACTACTTGAAATCATTAAAATATTTCCAAAAACTTTTAGTTCAAAAATTTTATAGTAAAGGTAATAACTCTACTATCTATGCTTAAAATTTCTAACTACAACTTCTAATAATCTAGCTATAGAAGATGATATTCGATAGAAAGAACGGAATATTCGAAAGAATAAATCGAATAGAAAGAGGAAAGAAAGAAAGCTATTAGCCGGAAAAGTAGATCCGTTTATTGATATAGGAATGTCCGAATGAAGATAAGAGCATGAAAACACCTCTCCGGACGGTAAAGATATAGGAGTACTTTCTCCAACTGAAACTTTGAGAGGTAATTTATCGGATAGCCTCATTGAACTAAAGGACAAAGAAGTTCCCGTATAAATTAAACACGGTATTTCTTAAATTGAAAACATACCAGTCACAATGTCTGGTTGAGCATCGGCCTCAGCGCGGCTCATGATGAAAATTCGACCCTTCGGTCTCCCAGAAATAGCTGGTGTAGAAGCGATCTTCTTCCTATCAGGACATACATTAGCCTGGTGTCCCGGTTCCTGACAAGCTTAGCACACAATTGGCTGGTTGAAACAGCCCATACCGGGATGCCTAGGCATCTTGCACCTAAAACAGATACGACCCTGAAGATCGTTGTTGTTGCTCGGGACGAATGGACTGTTACTTCGAGTTGCTTGTCCACTCTTAAAATTCCTCCTCTTGTTTGAGAAAGAGGAGGAAAAGGAAGGTCGAGACGTAGGATATAATGGTCTCTTGCCATAAGAATTAGGAGCAACATACGAGGAACGAGCCTCGTCGGCAATCTCCCGAATAGAACTCTCTGCCCATATGGCATCATTATAAATAGAGACAAAGGAAGTAGCACCCCTACTGATCTTGCCCTTCACCTCAGGAGAAAGCTTTCCTAGGTAAAAGAAGGCCTTGTCTTCCTCCCTTGAAATAAGCCGAGTGGCATAATGAGCCAACTCGTGGAACTTGGTTGTGAACTTCTGAACTGAGAGAACTCCTTGTTTGAAGTCCATGAATTCTTTCAGTTTCTGCTGTCTCAATTCATCCGGGTAGAACCTCGCCTCCAATAGTTCACGGAAACGAGTCCACCCAAAATCTGGTTCGAACTTAGAAGTAGGGCCAGTAAGTGACCACCACTGATCAGCTTCCTTCACTAAGAAGTGGGAAGCAAGACGGACTTTATCCGCTTCAAGAACATCATAAAGAGAAAAGTTCTTCTCCATTTCTCGAATCCATTCAGAAAGTTTGACGGGATCCCTTCACCATCATAGGTTTTGGCTTGGCTCCTAGATAGTTGTGAAGCAACCCACGTATAACTTCCGTGTCTCTCACGGTCAGGAATAGGATTTGCTTGTTGATTTTGCTGATTTTGAATAATAACAGTAAGAGCTGCTAAGATCGTGTTGTCAATTCTCGGAGGCATCTTTGCAAAAGAAAACAGAGATTAGTACTTATCATTTAGCAAGCACAAAGAGACTAAAACATAAATCCTAATCTACCCATCCTACCATTCTATCTCACAAGTTTATTATTTTATTCAGGTCAAGTTATTTATACAAGGGTACACAAACGTGCGTCGGGAGCAAAAATGCTCTGATACCAACTGTGACACCCTCAAATTTGCGGAAAGAAAAAAAATAAGTTAAATAAATAAAAGATGAGAATACGTTTCTAATAGGTTCACTTTAGTGAAAATCGGTACATTTTAAAACCGGAACCTACTATTAAATATATTCATCATAAGAAGGGGTCTTAAATAAAAAGGTTCATAACAAATACGGAAATAATATTATACAATAAAAAGTATCTGAAACGGGAGACATATCTCCCGTATAAATACAGAAATGAAAGAGTGTATAATAATATACAATCTAAGAACCGACTATAGGTCCAAGGTAATACTTCGCTCGCTAGCTCGTCAATGTACCCAATGTATGATCACGAACCTTGCCAACCGCCATTAACATATAAACACGGAAGCACAGCCATAGTGGGGAGTAAACTCGATGTTCTCCCATCACGAAATGTCGAGGTTTCGATTTATAAAACATGAATTAACATAAAAGCAATGTATATAGAAAATACAAAACCTAAACATATATGATATGCTTTTCATGTTATGAAACAATTAACTAACATATAACCTATCATATGAAAGCTATCATGTGAATCCGATAATAATCTATAATACGAGGTAGGGAAGCTGGTATGCTAGCGCAGAGGTTACCGTTAACATGGCCATGATACACTCAAACCCTAATCAACACGTAATCATGTGAATCAGTTAACACTCGGTAATCCAAACTCTATCAATCTTAGCCGGCTTGCATCTCACCTTCTAAAACTCATAAAATCATACAAACATGAAAGACCAATACTTCTATAAACAGGCATAAGTTCCTAGCACGGCCCATAGTCGATTGTAACTCGAGGCTATACCACAAGGTAGGAAAACATCCTAGTCCTAGACTGATCAGACTTAGCGACAACAGCTATTCCATTCCCCGTCTCATGACCAAAAGTACATAAGAATCTCTACTAGGCGACCCCCTAGACAGAGTTGGCTAGTACTTAAGCTGGCTCCATTCCCAAAGTGGAACTCTTAGGCAACCATGCTCCGACTTGGAGATAAGCCCCCCAGGCCGGAACACAAAAGCTATCGACGGTGAACATATACTCGTTAAAGACAGTAAGGCCTATCAATGTCATGGTCCAAGTTACTCAGTTAGAATTAGAATGGTCAAGACGCCATATACTCATAATTCTCTATGGTTACTTAGTCAACACGACACGTATCATACAATCAAAGAGTCACGGGAAAACTTCCTATCATGTGACTAATTGCATATAAATCATAATCAAATATCATATCGCCTCATATCTACTAAGGCTAATTCATTAATTAAATACAACCTTACTTGAAGACAAATCCCCGACCCGAGTCCCGCGACGGGTCATCAGTCAAAACGGGGCTGACTAGATCTTAGTTTGACCAACCCGTTTGGTCAAACCGGCTAGAAACAGAGTCTTTACCAATTAGACTTGAACATAAAATCATCATATTCATTCATGCTATTTTATTACAACTTTTAACATGTGAATTATTAAAATCATACGAAAACCCGTTTGACTTAAATGATATCAAATTAAACTAAAATCTCGTATTATAATCTCAACATGTGAGAAGTAATAATTTATGAAAAACATTTTAATTAAAATATTTTACTGATAACATTTCTCACTTTGCTAATTATGATAAAACAGCGATGTATAAAATAACAATTAACTCAAAAAAACCGTCACAAGTCCAAAGAGGGGACCAACGGGCTGATTGTGGGCCGAGACCAAACCGCCTGGATGGGCCCAGGGCCTGGTTTGGGCTGTTTTGATTTAAAAATTCTAAAACCGTTTCTTACTATTTTCCCGCATGCTTAACATATTTAAAACCCGTCAAAACAACAACAAAACAATCAAACATCGACACAAAACCTAAGGACCATAACCGGACCAACCCAGACCGGCCTGGACCGGGCCTGAACCGGCCTGAACCGGCCTGGTTTGGGCTGGTTTACACGGCCACCTTACACGATTTCAACAACCACCAATCCAAATTAATTCTAACATGATTTTAATTAACAACAATCACTTTTAACAACCAACTTAACCATCAATCATACAAAAATCATGGTTATAAATAAATCATCTAAATATGTCAAGAACACCAAACATGCTATAAATTCATAAAACATAATAATAACAACTACCTAGCATGTTACTAACTAAAAATCATAAGTACAATAATATGAACTAAAACAAAAGATGATCCAAAAACAAAAGATTTGTGACATTAATTCGTCGAGTAAATCGGAATTGTTACCTTAGCTAGCAAAATCAATTAGCACCAAAATAAGAAGTAAATAAAAATAAGAAACCCGTCTTCTAATCTTCTCCTAAAATATACGAGTCACCAAACTCGTCTTCAAAATCTTCCCCTATAAGAAATGACAAGAATAACATTATTAGAATTAAAACTTGATTTTCCATAATTAAAGTGTTGAAAACGATTTTGTCGGAATTGAAAATAAACTGTACTTGAAGATGGAGAGCGAAGAGGAGATTCTAGAAATATAAGTTAGGACGGATTTGAATAAGAAATGAAGGTTTTGTGACGATTGTGCTCAAGAACGACGAAGAACGATGAAGAACGATGAAGAACACCAAGAACGATTTTGATTATATTAAAGAAAGTATTAAAAAGGTATTAAGTTGATTTAGTGTAAAATGAAAAGATAAGTGGTGAGTAATGTGGTGGTGTGTGCCGTGTAATATAGAGGAAAATAATGAGTCGGGTTTTGAAATTGTTGTTACGGAATTGACTCGGGTTTAATAATTATATTACGGTAATTAATTAGATATTAAGTTAATTAAATCAAATATCTAGATATTATGTTATATTAATGAAAAGAAAGAAAAATATCTAGCCCTATTAGAGGAAGAGGAGCCGTGTGGCTTGGTGATTGCCGGGTCTGTTTTGTAAACGATTTGCGTAATTTTCGTTGACGGATCGATAAAGTTATAAATATCTAAGATATTATTATTAGTTTAATAAAAAGAATGAAAATATCCTAAAGTGAGTGGAAAAAGATGACATGGGCGTGTGACTCATGCCAAAGTCGGGTTTCGGGTTTGTTTCGGGATTTTTAGATGACTCGGAAATAGTTAAATGACGTTCGGGTTAAAACCGTAAAAGTTATTCTTTAATTCCAAATAAATTCAAAATAATTATATTAAATTTTCATAAATCCAAATAAATCTTAATAAAAATAAATTAAAAATATTATTTTTTTAAATAAAATTTCGGTCTTCAAAATTACAAGGCGAGTAGGAAAAAGTCAACGAAAGTCAAAGTTGACTTAAAAACGGGATTCTCATGGAATCTCTCAAAAATTCCAAATACGAACTCGGAATTTAAAAATTCAACTGGAAACAATAAATTCCACTTTAAAACTTAAACAGGCTGAAAAATATTCGTAAAATATTTTCACTAGAAAAATAGGGTACTTTTCGGGTTGTTACAGTTGGACCCATCATTCTTCAGTCGCGTGGACTGATTCTTGTTGTCCATAAACATCTTAAGCCAGGATTCACGTCCGAGCGTGGCACTTGGCATTGGGTCATCAGTATGGCCAGCCATTTTGTTATTTAGCAGTTATATCTGTATATGTGACTGTGAATAAAGAAAATAAAAATGATAAGTATTCATCGTTTTAAATTTGAGTCTAATGAAAAACTGTTTAATGCGATGACTCGTGCATTTATACAATTGAGCTCCCTCAAGAATTATATAAATGATCCCAAGACTCAATTTCTGTAAACTGATAAGCCAACCTCTTGGCTAATTCTACTTTTAGAATTCCTGGTCGATAAATTTCTATAAATTCTATCTTTTAGTCCATCATAATCACGAGATATTACTCGTACTATAATGTTGAGATAAAATAGGTCAACACTCACTACTTACCCAACGTAGAAGGGGTCATATTATGACTTCCGACGAAGAAGGGGTTCATAGTAGGTTTTCCTATAAAGACTAATCTCAATTTTCATTTTAGAGGAAGATCCCATCATCTTAAATTTAATTCATTTTAAGTGAACAAATTTCTAGCATTTCGTGAATGATTTAGACTAAGGGGATGGCCCTATGAACGAGTGACATCTGTATGTCTATGATGAAAATTCAAACTATATGAATCATTTTTCATGCAATTTAGGTGGTTTGGTTTAGGCGGAATATGATGCAATAATTTAACATGTGAATGAAAAGCAAAAGAACGAAAAATACGTAAACTATTACAACGGTCCTAGTGTGGCCTATCTACCAAAATGAACAGTAAATACACGTTTGGAATCCATCCTAATGGACCCGAGAAGCTTGACTTTGTCTCATCTTGGTCCATGTAGCGGGAGTGAGCATCCGATCTCCATCTTTAGTCTTCTTAAATTACATTTTCAAAATTACAAAATAAACCTATTTACATTCTAATTCCAAAAACATAATTAAAAGAAATAAAAGGAGATTAGAGATCTCATAAATACATCCAAACCATGTTTCCATCATTACGAAAACATGATTAACTAAGGCCACACTAGGTATTACATTTTTCAACCAATTGCAAAAACACGTAAATAAAACCATTCATTCATTCATTCATTCGACAAAAATAAAATGCATCAACTATATAAATTAATTCTACAAGACATAACTCATTAATTATGTTGATTAATTATCCAAGCCACCATTATATACGATCAAAATTATGTGACAGTTCCTTAATTGCCCACAACAATTTTAATCTGCCATAATCCATTTTTATTTTAAATCTTTTTAAAATAATCGGGTATCATTATTTTGAACCTTTTCACAATAATAAACAAACATTATCTTTATAATGCCCAAAAAAAAAATAAACAAATTTTTTTTTTCCCACTGTTCACTGTTCACGTGAACAGTACCAGTCCAAAAAATTTTATTTTATTTTATTTTTCTTTTTTCTCACGGTTTAATCTAAAACCGAAAAAAAAACATTAAAAAATTAGCTGCTGCTAAAAACAAAAAAAACAGAAGAAATTTATTATTATTTTTTTTTATATTGTACAGTAGCAGCACCAAAAATTGGAACGGTTTTAAGACGATTATGCTTATATTAACTAGATCGGTGCAAACAAACAATGCCTAATCGTTATTAAACATTGATACAAGTAGATGATTCAAATTAACCTTTTAATATGAACATCTAAAACAATTTATACCGAAAATATATAGCACAAAAAATTGATGTTCATTAACATCCAATACAATTCCATTTACATTCTAATTTAATCCTTATTAAATTAAAATATCAACAAATTCATATATTATCATCTTTAACAGATTAAAAGAATAATATGAATGAATCTATAATGGAACCAAAAAAAAAAAAAACATCATCACGGCAAAAAAATAAAAAAAACCGTGAGAACCATTTTAAAAAAAAATTTCGAATTTTTTTTTTCTTTCAATAATCATACAATTTAATATTTATGAAAATCACATAAAATAATTTCGTAGCCCTAATGCTCTGATACCACTTGTGGGAATATATCCGTATACATCCCTTTAATCTTACAGGATTATAATGAAATTACGATTTATATGATTAACAGGTCATAAACGAAATTGCATAATAAACAAAGGGATTAGGAATAAACTTTAGTCCTCGTAAATTCGGCCTAAGAACAGATATCAAAGCAGATATCCTCCTAATCGTCTCACCCAAGATTGATCGAGAAATGCCCTTGTATTTGCTAGAAAATTAGAGAAAAAGAGTCTGTATCTTTTTGTGATGTGAATTAATGATGATTCAATTAGAGAGTTAGAATGAGTAAAACTCTACCCATTTGACACGGCACAAAAATGGAGAAAATAAGGGATTATTTTTCTCTTATTTTGTTACCCTATTTGACCGAAATTCCAAAGTGTATTTGGACTCTTTTTCGGTTATATTAGCTTCCATTTAATATAATGTTATACATATTATATTTGTCTAATATGTTGTCATACAGTAATAAGGTCCATTACAACATTTTGCAGTGGATATATTAACATAACAATTATTATGACAATCGTATAATATATACTTCAATTATAAATATCGGTATATTTATAATCCTGCTAATTAAATATAACGGTTTATGTTTAATTACGAATTAACATTTTAATTCGTTTAAGCTCACATTATATACTACAACTAAATATAACATTTTAGATTTTAAGTACGAATTACAGTTTAATTCGTCTTAGCTAAACATATTAATCGTTATTAAATAAGTAATCATCATCACATGACTAACCTTTTAGGTCAAAACACGACTAACCTTTTTAGTCATGTAATAAGGCATCAATATGATCTATTTTCTCACATAATCCAATATCTTCAATCACATCCTTAAGGTGTGTACTTTTAGGACCAGTTGATCACCGCCATGGTATGGACAATAACGTCAAAAATATCTAGCATGCCAACAGTTATCGCTAACGTAATCAATGATTCAATACAAAGTATACCCTGTGAACCTATAGAGATTCATTTATGTTATTGCACTAACTGTGGAGGACACTGGCTCCAACAATCTCCCACTTGTCCGTACAAGTGTATGTGCGATAACCGATTCTCATATCCATAATAAATTTCTCCCACTCAATGTAAACCAATTTGCAAAGTCCGTAGTCACAAAGGTCGTAGTTTACAAGTGATCAGTATCAAGAGTGGTTTCCTCGACTAGAGAGTAACTTAACTGATAAACGAATCTTTATTCGAGCATGGCACAGGAATTTCAGTACAGCTCCGGAGTGGCCTGAGAACATACTATCCTGATAAAGGTTGGTATTTTCTTCAACTCGAATATTGCAAAGACAAGAGCATGATCATGAAATGGACCCAGGAACAATCTCTACTTAGCCCGTTACGGTCTTCGAACTGAGAAAGAAACCAAAGTCACCCAAAAACTGCCTTTATCTCAAGAGAAAGTCGATAGTCAAAAGAATCGACTCTAGGAACACTATGGATGTCCTATCCACGACCTGGCACCTAATGTTCCGAAACATTTAGGACTCCATAACGTCGTCACAAAATGTCCTGCGCAGTATCATTATAACCCGCATCTGTGATCGATCAGTCAACAGTTTGACTTATGGCTCGTTGAACCCACCATCAATCGACGTCACAAAATAATTTGCCAGAGTTATCAGCTCATGAAGGCAATTACGGACCCAAAACAAAATATAATGTAATTCAGTTCACTTTGTGGTGATCAATGTTGTCAGTACAACCCACATGAAAAAAAAGTATAAAACAAAACGATGATTTCATAGATAGTTTAATGAAAAAGATACAGGTGTCTAATCCATATAAAACCACTAATACAACTCACGGACACGTTTGATTCCCATGGAAATAACGTGCCCTTTATGCTTATCATATCTCAACGGTTTAGTGAGAGGACCTGCGACGTTATCATCCGTAGCAATCTTGTCTATCACTATCTCACTTTGCTCCTCGTAATCTCGGATCATGTGAGCCTTCCGTTGTACATGCATAGACTTGTTGCTGGACTTTGGCTCCTTAGCCTGGAAGATGGCACCACTATTATCACAATAGATGGTGATCAGGTCATCCGAACTAGGAACTACGGTTAGTCCCTGTAAGAACTGACGCATCCATATGGCTTCCTTCGCAGCCTCTGAAGCGGCATAGTACTCGGACTCAGTCGTAGAATCTGCTATAACATTTGATTTAGAGCTTTTCTAGCTGACCGTAACACCATTAAGAGTAAACACGAATCCAGACTGAGATTTCGAGTCATCTCGATCCGTTTAGAAGCTAGCATCTGCGTAACCGGTTACGCATAGCTCAGTGTCACCTCCATAAGTCAATACCCAATCCTTAGTCCTCCGTAGATACTTAAGGATATTCTTAACAGCTATCCAGTGCGTTTCACCTGGATTGCCTTGGTAACGACTCGTCATACTCAATGCATATGCCACGTTTGGACGTGTGCATATCATGGCATACATGATCGATCCTATAGCTGATGCATAAGGAATCCGACTCATGCGCTCGACCTCTTCCGATGTCTTTGGTGCCTGAGCTTTACTCAACTGCATGCCAGAGACCATTGGAAGGTTCCCCTTCTTGGAGTTGGTCATGCTGAACCTCTCAAGAATCTTATCTATATAAGACTCCTGACTGAGGGATAACATTCGTCGTGATCTATCTCTGTAGATACGGATCCCCAAAATTCTTTGTGCTTCACCCAGATCTTTCATCTGGAAATAGTTCTTTAACCAAACTTTTACCGAAGGTAAGAGAGGTATGTCATTCCCAATCAAGAGTATGTCATCTACATAGAATATTAGGAAGACAATCTTGCTCCCACTCGACTGAGAGATAAGCATTGGTCCTCGACCGACTCGAGAAATCCCATTCATCTTTATAACCTGATCGAAACGATGATTCAAACTCGAGAAGCATGCCTTACAGTCCATAGATGGAACGGCTTAAGCTTGCAACCTTTTTTAGGTTTTTAGGCAGTCAATGAAACCTTCGGGTTGTTACCATGTAAAACGCCGCCTCCAATAACCGTGTAAGAAGGCGGTTCTTTCAAAGCCATCTGCCCAATTTCATAGTAATGGAAAGAGGCTCCGGGGCAATTGCTAAGATTATCCGAAGGGGACGCAACCATAAATCCGGGTGCAAAATATTTTCATAGTGCAATCCTTGCACTTGAGTGAAACCCTTTGCCACTAGTCGTGTCTTGTATGTATCTGGTTGTCCTTCTACAGAATGCTTTATTTTATAAAGCCATTTGCACTGAAGAGGCCGAACCTTATCAGGTAAGTCAACCAGATTCCATACGTCATTCTCATACATAGAGTCCATCTCGGATTGCATGGCTTCAAGCCATAGCTTAGAGTCGGAACAGGTCATGGCACCTTTATAGGTAGCGGGTTCGGTACTCTCTAGGAGTAAAACGTCATCTCTCCCATTCTCCTCGACCATACCAATGTATCTGTCTGGAGGAATGAAGACTCTACCCGACCTTCTAGGTTCCTCAGGAATATTTACCGCAACCGATGATGAAGGAACAGTTTCCTCCATTGGTAGCTCGGTTGTTGGTTCTGGAATCTCCGACAGATCGAAGGTTCCATTACTTGTCCTATTCTCAAGAAATTCTTTCTCCAAGAACGTCGCACTAGCCGCAACAAAAACTTGATGTTCGGTAGG
>JAIUZE010034490.1:0-13555 GCA_022085475.1 Heliosperma pusillum | reverse complement strand
TAGGAACTTGGTTTCCTTCTTCCTAAACTGAGGTCATCGGTTCTAGCAAGCTTAGAGAAATCCTTGACAAACCTTCGGTAATAACCAGCTAAACCAAGAAAACTTCGAATCTCTCTAATATCAGTCGGACTCTTCCAATCAACAACGACCTCAATTTTAGAAGGATCCACCATTACACCCTCTTTAGAAATCACATGCCCAAGAAAAGACACTTTAGGTAACCAAAATTCACACTTAGAGAACTTAGCATACCACTTCTGACGACGTAGAACACCCAAAATAATCCTCAAATGAATAGCATGCTCTTCTTCAGACTTGGAGAAAATAAGAATATCATCAATGAATACCACCACACACTTGTCAAGATATTCACTAAATCTGCGGTTCATTTGGTCCATAAAGATAGCGGGAGCATTGGTCAATCCAAATGGCATCACCTTGAACTCATAATGACCATACCTCGTACTAAAAGCAGTCTTTAGAATATCAACATCTCTAACCGGAATTTGGTGATAACCGGATCTCAAATCAATCTTTGAAAAAGTAGAAGCACCCTTTAATTGATCAAACAAATCTTCAATTCTCGGTAAAGGATACGTATTCTTGATTGTAATCCGATTCAATTCACGATAATCAATACACAACCTCATAGAACCATCCTTCTTCTTCACAAAAAGAACGGGAGCACCCCAAGGCGAGGCACTTGGTCGAATAAAACCCTTTTCAATCATATCATCCAACTGCTTCCTTAATTCTTTCAATTCAGACAGAGCCATACGATAAGGAGCTTTGGCAATAGGACCAGATCCTGGTACAAGATCGATAGAGAATTCAACATCACGCTCGGGAGGAATCCCGGGCAAATCTTCAGAAAATACATCAATGAATTCTCGAACAATAGGCACATCTTCAATACTTGGCAAAGAGGTATTTGAAGAAGTCACAACACACAAGAATGCTTGGTGACCTTTTCTAACCATAATTACCAATTTCATAGCGGAAATTAAAGACACACCTTTACGGGGATGAGATCCCCTATAGGTTATTCTAACACCTAAAGGACTCTTTAAATAAATCTGTTGATCACGACACTCGAACCTAGCATGATACATTGCTAGCCAATCAATACCTAAGATTATATCAAACTCTCCTAAAGGAAACTTAAGGATATTAGCGGGAAAGATAGAACCCGCAATAGATATTGGCACATTTGGGTAAAGAGTTGAACAAGAGATAATATCTCCGGATGGTAAGGAAATGGGAGTATCCTCACTAGATGTCGGTTTGATAGATAACTTATTAGCATAAGTCGATGACACAAAAGACATTGAAGCACCGGTGTCAAATAAAATAAGACACGGTTGCTCTAAAATTGAGAACATACCCGTAATGATCTCGGGATGAGCATCGGCTTCGGCACGGCTCATGACAAAGATTGAACCCTTAGGTTTAGGAGGAGGAGGGGGCAACTTTCGATCGGGGCAATCGTCATAACGATGACCACCCTTCTGACAAAAGAAGCATACATAAGGTCGGCTGTTACATGCCACACCGGGATGGTATGGTTGTCTACAACGATTACATTGACGACCTTGAGCTTGAGCTTGAGGAACATAAGGCCGATGAGCCACATTTGAAGTAGCTCTAGGAATAAAAGGAGCAGGATTTCTTGTATAAGCATTGGAAGGAGGATTAAATCTCCTCTTGCTAGCATAAGAATTAGAAGGAGACGGAATAAACGGTCTCTTCCCAAAAGCATTCGGCCTAGGAGCATAAGAAGGAGAGGGATTGTTCTTCAAAGCTTCATCTCTAATAGCCTTCATTGAATTCTCAGCCCACAAAGCATCATCATAAAGATCTCCAAAGGAATTGGTATTCCTTCTCACTTTACTTTGAAGAACGGCACTCAACTTGTTACGATAATAGAATGCTCGGTCTTCATCATCTCGGATAAGTCTCGGCGCAAAATGTGCAAGCTTATTAAACTCCGTAGTAAACTCTTGAGCTGATAGGTTGCCTTGTTTAAAGTCAATGAACTCCTTGAGCCTTTGTTGTTTAAGCTCTTTAGGATAAAATTTACCCTCCACAAGAGCTTTAAAGCAAGCCCAGTTAAAGTCCTCTTCAAGAGTTGCGGTGGCACCCGTTGTCAGCTTCCTTCACCAGAAAGTGCTTTGCGATCCTCACCTTGTCCTCTTCTCGGACTTGGTATAGATCGAACTGCTTCTCCATCTCACGAAACCAATCGAATAACTCCGTAGGGTCCGGTTCTCCACCATATGGTACGATCTTACTTCTAGCTATCTGTCCAGCTACCCATGCATAGCCACCTTGATGGTTAGCTTGAGCTAACGCCGCATCTTGCTGATTTTTCAGCACTTGAGTTAGAGCTTCCATCATAACATTCTCAGCTAATCGTGGTCTAACCATCTTCATAAGAAACAAAAACAAATTAAGTTACTCCTATCAATTAGCATAAACAAATAGACTACCAAGTAAAGTCCTTAACTTCTACCCAATCTCTCATTTATTATTTTAAGGTCAAGTAGTTTAAGTTAGGGTTCACGTGTGTGCGTCGGGAGCGATAAAGCTCTGATACGAACTGTGACAACCCTCGCGAATGCGGAAATATAAAACATACAAGCATGTGAAATAATATGCGGAAATACGGTATTTTAAAAAACTTTTATACATGCAAGATAGATTATACGAGGAATGTCAAAATATTACAAACTAAGTACAAAATATAACAAAGAGACGGGGTCTCTGAAAATGTTAGCAAAGAACAAGTGTTTAGCAAAACTAGCTAAAATCGTCTAGAGATGAAACTTCCAGGGACAACGCCCGCTAGCTCACACCCGAACCCAAAATAGTCAAGCAAAAAGCCATCCATGCAAGCAACCTGTTCATTCATGAAAAACATGAACGCCACAATAAGTGGGGAGTAACTCCGGGTTCTCCCAGCCATATCACATTAAACGTACATATAAGGAAATACAAAAGTAAAATCATGCATATGTAGATATACATGTGAGTTACGATAAGAATAGATAGGCAATCCAATATATAATGATGAGATCTTATGGAAATCAAATTGAGGAACCATCATGTTATTCAAGACTCGGGAAAGACACTCTTAGGCAACCGAATACGCTCACTGATGGTCGATATTTATGTCGTTATAAATCCGATATCAAACAATAATTTATAAGTCCAAACTAAAACTAACTAGGGCAGCTAGTGATAAGTCCGGGTCGATCACAGGGAGGCGGTCGATCTAATCAAATCTAGGGTCAAGTTCAGTTCTGCCAAGTAACAGGTTTTAATAGTTTGAGAGGCTGAGAAAGAGGGATAACAAACAAAAGCAATAATCGAAATGCAATAAAAAGGGTACGAAAATCAGATGAAACAAAGACTAGGGCAGAACGGGTTCACTATGGTGTCAAAGGGATAGGTCAGCCAAGGTCTAAACAGCCTAAAGGGTCAGAAAGTTGGTTGTTCGGCCTCCTAACCACCCCTAGCGACTCTGATAACTGGTTCGGTCTCACAGAAATCACTATCCTATATGTCTACCGATCGGTATAAGGCTATGCCGATTGGTGTCTGGTCTATTTTCCCAATCACTTGGTCAGTCTCAGGGGAAATACACTAAACAAATGATAACCTAGCGTCCTAGGTCAGTCAAACGACAATTAAATCAAACATAGGTTCAGATGCATAAACGGTTTAATTGGAACCCCCAAATCCTGGATCCACAATAGTTCACCCTAGCCCTAGCATGCAGATTAGCTACTCATGGTGATAGATCTAAGCATATGAACTACTGTATTAGCATAAGACATCATAGCAAAGCGATGTGGAAACAATAAACGAACGAAATAACTAAATGCGAAACAAAGAAACCTGAAATAGGTCTGAATACAAGGCTATGTCGATCGGCAGAAGAGTATCCCGATCGGCGGAAGTACAAAAACGAACGAAAACTTAAAACTAATCGACTAAAATGTAAACAATAATCTAAAATGGAGTTTTAGAGCGGAAACTCGATCCGTGACAAGGGATCTTGCGTCTAGGGAGAGATACCCTCTTGAGATCCGCTGCCTCTCCCACTTATAACCCTCCTTTAGGTCTAGGGTTAGGTTTTCTCTGATTTGGGCCCGATCTCGCGTCCTAGTGGCTTGGGCTTCGATAAGCTCGAGTCCCTTCCCCAACAAAGCGTGCCCCGTGGATTAGAGAGGTAGTTGACCATCCCTCTAAGCTCGCACTGATCGGTGGATGGGTCTTCCCGATAGGTGTGGGCTTAAATTGTTCTCTATAGGTCTTCATTTGATAGTTCAAGGTAGATGTGGGCTCCCACCGATAGGTGGGCTTGAATGAAGTGTCCACAAGGCTTAGGAAGAAGTGGAAAGGGCCCCCAGGATGTCTCTGCCGATCGGTCGTAGGCATTGTCGATCGGTGGTAGGCCATTTGGGCCTTGGTCGATCGGTGGAAGTCATTGCCGATCGGAGGCACTGTTAAATTCCTGCACCGCGCACTGAACTTAAAACGTCCGCCATTTCTTCGTTACTTGGCGGCTTTTAGCGTTCTTGGTCTCATTACGAAGCTAAGAAAGAGATCTATCTTATCCATTTTGAATCGCCTCAATCACATATCTAGAACTCAATATATTTCCCTTCAAACTATCCAAAATGCATCCAAAAGCACCCCGAGAAGTCCTAAACCTGCAATTGAGGAACAAAACATACCAAAGTAGCATAGGCGAGGGATATGACATGAAATCGGCTCAAATGAGCTATAAGTAAGACTGAAATGGGGGCGAATAAGTGTGTAAATGTGCATATAAAATATGCACATCAAATTCCCCCAAACCAAACCTTTACTTGTCCTCAAGTAAACATAAACCAAAGCACACTTAATGACTACGATAAGAGATAACGACTCTAGCACTCATGCTTTCTGTTTATCCAAACTATGGCTTTCACAAATAGATAAGAACAACCGCACAAGAGTCGACCTTCAAAACAGGTCTTATACATGCCTAAATTTCAATGTTCTTCATGAATAACGCAAGACCTTGCAAACGAGCTCAAAAGTAGAGACTCAACAAGCACACTCAATAACATGATCTAAGTTCGTAAATAATACTCGTAGTACTAAAAGTTCTCAAGGTATGCTGGGCACAAGGTTGTAATGGGGCTATGTTCAATAGGTGAAAGATGGGTGCGTGCTAACGCGTATGGGAGTGTGGGGCTCAAAAAACTGGTGGTTGCGCTACCACTAATGAAAAGACCCAGACGACCATAACATTAACCAATACCGATCATAGGCAAAAATTCGAATCTCTTGACATTATCATAACTTCAGTATTTGCACTTCACACAATAGGAATTCACATTCATATATTGATAGCACCATTTTGGAACTGCTACCTTCACAGTAGATCTCAGTACTTCACTTTATTGTTTGGAAACTCAACTTTCGATCACTATTCTTGCTGTATAACTTGCTGTGGAGCTGAATTATTCTCCAGATATTCATGTAACACTGAAACAGGCCAAAAACAGGGGCTTGCCGATCGGCATACTCTCTTCACCGATCGGGGTACTAGGCCACACCGATCGGTATCAGCTCAAAAACTTCAAAAATCAGGCCCTTTTCTTCATTTGACACGTTTTCGTGACATAACTCTCCTATACGCAACCATTACAGTCTGGGTAGGATGTTTTTACGATGTAGTTCATAATTTGTAAGGTTGTAACCAAGGTAGTCAATATAGTCTTGTGAAACGTGGTCAATAAAGAGTGGATCCTACATCTAAAGGGACGAATCAAGGCAATTTGGCTAAGTGGAGTTCAAATTTAAGTGAATGCCCGGTCCGCGGACCTAGGGTGCATACCTTCGGAAACTACAACGAGTCAATATTCACACTTATGAATCAAGCACGAGCATACAGGTTAAGAATTACAGTACGACATTGACAAGCATTTCGATACAAAGTAGATTCACATCAAACAAGTCAATTTAGACATGTTAGACTCGTTAATCCAATCTAATCTCAATATGTCATATCATATAAGTTAGGCCACAGTTGAGATGAATTAAGCTAAGTGCATATATCTTCATCGTCGTTTTGCACATCTCGAACCAACACACACATAAACAGTTCTAAAAAATTTTATTTTCACGTATGAACATGCAACTGCTTATAGTACATATGAATGAAGCACACAACCAAAACCCTCCCCCAAACCAAACTCGTCATTGTCCTCAATTGACGAAAATCGGAGCAAAGGTCGTTAAAGGAGAATGGGGAATGCAGGTGAGAGTGAAAGTGGAGAGGGTAGACTTACAGAATAAGTGAGAGTTCCCCCAAACCGGTTCAAAGCAAGGCGGTGAATGGTGAACAGGTCCTCACCATCCCGAGCTATCATCAGCTAGACGGCTCCGTCATTACCTGTAGCATTACAAAACAGGAGGAAAAATGTCTCTCTCGCTCTCATCTCACAAATGTCTTAAAATGTCTCAAAACGAAAGCAAAAATTGTCTAACTATTACAACTGAAATAAGATTGTTCCAAAAACGAAAAGCAAATAACAACGGGTTGCCTCCCGGAAGCGCTGGTTTCAGTTAGGTCCCGCACGACCTTGTTTAGCTTCGGATCAAGTGTAGGGAATGTCATCAGCACAGGCCTCTCTTGGCCTCCAAACAGCACGAGCATCCAAAGGAGGATGGTTGGGCCATAGTACACTCGGCAGACCGGCAAGTGGTGAATCTCCGTGCCCGGTTGATCTCGGATGGCCTCGCCAATCACGTGAGTCATAAATTCCTGCATCCAAAGGTTGAAAAGTCTCCAAGGTGTCTCCAAAGATGTGAGACGGAGATATAACATTAACAGAACAGGCAGAACTCATAGCATCAACACTAGCAGGAGACAGGGGAAGGTCAGAACTAACAATCTGGGGCAGGGGATGATCATGGAGCTCTGTGGGGGGTGGATGCCGATCGGCAAGGGTGTGAGGCCGATCGGTGGGTACTGCAGACTGACAGGTGAGGTCTCCAAACTGGTAGGTGGGGTCCTTTAATGGCCGGTTCTGGTCTCTAATGATCGAATTGGTCTTTACAACTAAGGGAGAGCGGGGTGTATCATAAGGTTTAAACACTAGAAGTTCACCCCCCACCTTAAAAGTCAAGGTCCTCTTAGCAACATCAATAATAGCACCTGTAGTGTGTAGAAAAGGTCTCCCTAAGATGATAGGGATGTCGGCATTTTCAGGTATGTCTAACACTACGAAATCGACCGGTATGTAAAACCCACCCATCTTAACCGGGACATCCTCAAGTAAACCCAAAGGTCGTGAAGTGGTCCTATCCGCCATTTGGACTGTCATATTCGAGCTCTTGAATTGGGTCAAGCCCATCTTCATAGCTAAGGATAAGGGTAGGACACTAACACTAGCTCCTAGGTCACATAAGGCATTATCTATATTAAGGGCGCCTATGGTACATGGGATGCTGAAACTACCGGGGTCACCTAGTTTAGGTGGAGAGTCACTTTGTCGAGGTGCACTACACCTTTCTGTAAAAGCGACGGTCTCAACCTTGGGGAGGGTCTTTTTCCGGGTTAAGATGTCTTTTAGGAATTTAGTATAAGAGGGTACTTGCAAAACTAAATCTAGAAATGGAATAGTGATGTCAAGTTTAGTAAGTACCTCTTTGAACTTACCGAATTGTTCCTCGTAGGGGGGTTTCTTCTTAAGACGACCAGGGAAGGGAAGCTTAATCTTCATCCCAGCTTCTTCTGACTGCTTCCCCTTGCCCAAACCAGCTTCAACATCATTCTCAGCAGCTTTGAAAGGTTCAGACCGATCGGTATAGGGGATGGGACGATCAGTGGGAGTGATATTCTGGCCATTTTCTTCGTTTTTCTGCTTCTCAGACCTCTCATCATTCTTCCCATAACTTTCTGCTCTGTCCTCAGCCTCATAGGTGGTCCCACTCCTCAATGTTATGGCATTCACGTGATGGACTTGGTCAGGAGACTTGCTAGGCTGAGATGGTAGTTGGCCTTGCTGCCTCTGAGCTTGTGAGGCTGCTAGTTGAGCAATCTGAATCTCCAAGTTCTTAATAGCCCCCGCCTTTTCTTGGTCCATTTTAGCCACTTGAGCAATGAGGTGCTCCTGGCTTTTCTGCATTCCCATCAGCATCATCCTCAAATCGTTCATATCTGTGAATGTAGGAGGCTTGAAGGGTTGAGGTCTGTTTTGTTGCTGGTAGGGCACTTGACCGATCGGTTGAGATGGTTGGCCGATCGGTGGATACTGGTACTGAGGGTTTGGCCTGTTGTACTGCTGGTTGAAGTTCTGCTGCTGATAGTTCTGATAAGCAGCAACCTGTTCTACTACCCCTGGGTACCCAAAATTGTCCAGAATGTATTGTTGTTGGAGGGCACCGATCGGTGAGGGTATAGGGCTGATCGGTGGAGCTGTGTTTACCTTCAAACTGGCCAACTGTGCTTTCAGATCCTCGATCTGCGAGGTCATGCTCTGCTGGAAATAAGAAGCATCCCCTATAGCACCAACTGTGGTACTTGACTGGCCATACCGGATACTATGGCTGGCCATAGTTTCAATGATGTTACGAGCCTCAGCAACCTCCACAGAAGAAAACATCCCATTAGCTGCTGAATCTAAGGTCCTCCTCGAGTCCGCTGTTAAGGCATTGTAGAATGTCATCGCCATGAACCTTTCTCCAAACCCATGATGTGGGCATTGCTTCTCCAGGGTTTTGAACCTCTCCCAAGCATCGTAGAGATTCTCATTGAGGCGCTATCTAAACCCGGTGATTTGCATCCTTAGGTTGGCCGTCCTCTCCGGCGGGAAAAACTTCCTGTAGAAAGCAAGGACTAGGGTGGCCCATGTATTGCTAGTTGCGACCGGCAAGGTTTCCAGCCAAGATGATGCTTTGTCCCTCAATGAATGAGCGAACATCATCCTCCGGAGTTGATCTTGTGTCACCCCTTCGTGGGTGATCAATTGGCAAAGGTCACAAAATCTGTTTATGTGGCGAGCTGGGTCTTCGGATGGTGCACCCCCAAATTGTTCTTTGTGGATGAGGTTGTAGAAGGATGGGTCAATTTTAAAGTTGGTTGCTGTGAGGTTAGGGCTGAGAGTCCCTGTGGGCACCTGTGCAGCAGTAGGCATCCCTTCATCACTAAGTTTAGGCATTGTGGTTCTTGGTGATGTTGGTGAGGTTGATGTAGGTGATATTGTAGGTGATGGTGAAGATGTTGACAATTGCTCACTAATACTCTCTGCAAGTCTTTGATTCTTGCGCAGGGTCCTTTCTGGTTCAGGATCGAATGTAAGTAGGATCCCAGAACGTCTCCTGTGCATAAAAACTTAGAGAAAACAGTCAGAAAGCAAGAGGGCCGATCGGCGGTAGGTCTGACCGATCGGTGTAGAGTTAAAAATGAACCTAAAGACCCTAAAAATCAATTTGAAACTATTGCCTCCCCGGCAACAGCGCCATTTTGATGGTCGATATTTATGTCGTTATAAATCCGATATCAAACAATAATTTATAAGTCCAAACTAAAACTAACTAGGGCAGCTAGTGATAAGTCCGGGTCGATCACAGGGAGGCGGTCGATCTAATCAAATCTAGGGTCAAGTTCAGTTCTGCCAAGTAACAGGTTTTAATAGTTTGAGAGGTTGAGAAAGAGGGATAACAAACAAAAGCAATAATCGAAATGCAATAAAAAGGGTACGAAAATCAGATGAAGGAAAAACTAGGGCAGAACGGGTTCACTATGTATCAAAGGGATAGGTCGAGCCAAGGTCTAAACAGCCTAAAGGGTCAGAAAGTTGCTTGTTCGGCCTCCTAACCACCCCTAGCGACTCTGATAACTGGTTCGGTCTCACAGAAATCACTATCCTATATGTCTACCGATCGGTATAAGGCTATGCCGATTGGTGTCAGGTCTATTTTCCCAATCACTTGGTCAGTCTCAGGGGAAATACACTAAACAAATGATAACCTAGCGTCCTAGGTCAGTCAAACGACAATTAAATCAAACATAGGTTCAGATGCATAAACGGTTTAATTGGAACCCCCAAATCCCGGATCCACAATAGTTCACCCTAGCCCTAGCATGCAGATTAGCTACTCATGGTGATAGATCTAAGCATATGAACTACTGTATTAGCATAAGACATCATAGCAAAGCGATGTGGAAACAATAAACGAACGAAATAACTAAATGCGAAACAAAGAAACCTGAAATAGGTCTGAATACAAGGCTATGTCGATCGGCAGAAGAGTATCCCGATCGGCGGAAGTACAAAAACGAACGAAAACTTAAAACTAATCGACTAAAATGTAAACAATAATCTAAAATGGAGTTTTTGAGCGGAAACTCGATCCGTGACAAGGGATCTTGCGTCTAGGGAGAGATACCCTCTTGAGATCCGCTGCCTCTCCCACTTATAACCCTCCTTTAGGTCTAGGGTTAGGTTTTCTCTGATTTGGGCCCGATCTCGCGTCCTAGTGGCTTGGGCTTCGATAAGCTCGAGTCCCTTCCCCAACAAAGCGTGCCCCGTGGATTAGAGAGGTAGTTGGACCATCCCTCTAAGCTCCCACTGATCGGTGGATGGGTCTTCACGATAGGTGTGGGCTTAAATTGTTCTCTATAGGTCTTCATTTGATAGTTCAAGGTAGATGTGGGCTCCCACCGATAGGTGGGCTTGTATGAAGTGTCCACAAGGCTTAGGAAGAAGTGGAAAGGGCCCCCAGGATGTCTCTGCCGATCGGTCGTAGGCATTGTCGATCGGTGGTAGGCCATTTGGGCCTTGGTCGATCGGTGGAAGTCATTGCCGATCGGAGGCACTGTTAAATTCCTGCACCGCGCACTGAACTTAAAACGTCCGCCATTTCTTCGTTACTTGGCGGCTTTTGGCGTTCTTGGTCTCATTACGAAGCTAAGAAAGAGATCTATCTTATCCATTTTGAACCGCCTCAATCACATATCTAGAACTCAATCTATTTCCCTTCAAACTATCCAAAATGCATCCAAAAGCACCCCGAGAAGTCCTAAACCTGCAATTGAGGAACAAAACATACCAAAGTAGCATAGGCAAGGGATATGACATTAAATCGGCTCAAATGAGCTATAAGTAAGACTGAAATGGGGGCGAATAAGTGTGTAAATGTGCATATAAAATATGCACATCACTCACTAGGGCTTGCATCTCACTGTTAGCGGTATAAGTTTGATAAGATTGAGACTCGACAAACAAACCCTGCCAAGTCATGCAATGACCATGAATAAATCCATCATGTTATCATCCATTCAAACAACCCAATACATAGACGGTGCCCAATCATGCAATGACCCTGAATAATATCATGAAATCACGCATTCAAAGAACGACGACACAAGACGACATCTCTCACGGTAATGAAACGCACTAGCACCGTGTACATGGCAAGTATGATTAAAGGCATCCACGGGAGAAAAACATTTCCTGAACGCATACACGATGCTACATTTCGTATATGTAGACTAATTTCCTCCTGGTAGCACGACGATAATAATACGGTCCTAGTCTAAACCTGGCCAGATCTCGGAATAAACGTTTTCCGATTCGACATGCGATACATTTCGCATCCAAGACTCGGTCTTACAAAGACGCCGAGTACCCCAAATTCGGTAGATCAATTCACGAAAGAGGCGGAAAAGAGCTCAAGCCTCATAACAAGCGGTACGCTACATGCAAATAACACCACCTCGCAAGTACACAACATTTGACGGCCGGGTCGATCAACGCATAGCGTTCAACTCCCAACAACGTCGTCGTATGCCCACTAACACATGCATTTAAGCAGTAGGATACCTCTCCGTTCCGACATTCCAGCCTTACGAACGGGAAGGTAGCCAAGGGAATGAGAGTACAAAGCACAAGACAAAATAGTGCTCAAACCGTAACATTTGTAAAAACCGACTCAAAGTGGAAACATACCAAAAACCGTCACAAAACATGAGAATAGGGAATCATATCAGTTTAAATATGATAAACATGAGTCAATACATGATACATAACCATTAGAACAAGTTTATGACGCATAATGAATAAAAAACATAGATACCTCTCCAAAACAACGATGTTTGGAAACCAACGAAAACAAGGGTCCACTTTAAATGGTCACAACTAGAGTTCTAGACATGCAAATGCAGAAATTCCAAATGGAGGTGATAGCGTATCCTCTTACGGTTCCAACGGGATGTCACACGCCTAAAACAAGCAAGTAACGAAGGAGATATGATCATTTTACGAAACGCGGTCAGTGCTGGAAAATTTCTGTTGGCAGCGTGTGACGCAGCCTGCGTCACCACGACGCAGCCTGCGTCCCACGACGCAGCCTGCGTCCTTCACGGGATTCAAGGACGATCAAAAATCAACATGTTATCAACAACAAACTCCTCATTTATCATCACAAATCATCAATTCTCATATCAATTAACAACTAAAAACATCCATCAACAACAACACAAGTCCTAAGCATACTAACCATAATCTAAATACGGTTTCTATCCTAGAAATCACATAAAACACGTAAATGATATCGAGTAACCCTTCACCGTTACCTTTAAGCGTCTTCACTAATCGTCAAGCTCCTCTTCAATTAGAAAATAGTCTTTGTCGGGATCTTGGATGTAACAACCCGAAAAGTACCCGATTTTTCTAGTAAAAATGTTTTACGAATACTTTTCAGCAAAGTTAAGTTTTAAAATAGAATTTATTGTTTCGAGTCGTATTTGGAAACGAGTTCGTATTTGGAAATTCTGCGAGATTTCATGATAATCCCGTTTTAAGTCATCTTTGACTTTTCTTGACTTTTAAGTCGTCTTTGACTTTTCTTGACTTTTTAAAAGTCGTCATTGACTTTTCTTGACTTTTAAGTCGTCATTTACTTTTCTTGACTTTTAAGTCATCTTTGACTTTTGTTCTTGATTTTTAAGTCAAACTTGACTTTCGTTACTTTTTCCGACTCGCCTTGTAAGTTTGAAGACCGAAATTTTATTTGAAAAAAATAATATTTTTAATTTATTTTTATTAAGATTTATTTAGATTTATCATAATTTAATAAAATTATTTTGAATTTATTCGGAATTTATAATAAGGTTTTACGGTTTAAACCCGAGCATCATTTAACTATTCCCGAGTCATCGTAAATCCCGAAACAAACCCGAACCCCGACTTTGGCATGAGTCACACGCCCATGTCATCCTTTTCCACTCACTTTTGGGATATTTTCATTATTTTGATTAATCTAATAATAATATCTTAGATATTTATTACTTTATCGATCCGTCAACTGAAATTACGCAAATCGCTCGAAAAACAGATCCGATTCCTCTCCTTCCACACGGCTCCTCTTCCTCTAATAGGGCTAGATATTTTCATTTCTTTTCATTAATATAACATAATATCTAGATATTTAATTTAATTAACTTAATATTTAATTAATTATCTTATTTTAATAATAAAACCCGAGTCAA
>JAIUZE010034489.1:0-19113 GCA_022085475.1 Heliosperma pusillum | reverse complement strand
ATGCTACAAGCTAGCTCTGATACCAATTGAAATTCCATAGACCTTAATTAGACTCCTCTAATTAGATGCTAAATTACTTGTTAATTTAGTATTTAATGATCTATGTAACATGCATGCAAATATAAAGACATTTATATAAGAGAAGAAATTTCCTCACATTGATATGAAAAATATAAGGGCACAACAAGAACTCCTTCTTGTTGTTCTTGAGCTAATAATATGGATGAACACAAATAATCTCCAAAGTAGAAGATCTCCTCTAAGTTGCACCAAGATTAACCCAAATAATCTACCCTTATTATTAACTAGATAATAAGATAGATATATTCTACTAATATTATGACTATATTACTACACTAGTAATACTTAGTAAATATTAGTGTTTGAGAGTTTTAGTAAGAAGATGAGGTTTTTGAGAGAAGTAAGAAAACAAGCACAAAAATGAAGTAGTAATAAAATGAACACTAATGCTCATTTTATAGGCCATGAGGCCGGACCACATTGTCCACAAATGGACTATTATTTTGTTTAATTTGTTCACATGCATTAGAGTGGAGTGTTGTAGAACAAGTGATGATTATTTCTACTTGTTATGTCACTTTCATTTAGTAACTAAAGAGTATAAACAAGAGCAACAATCATCACCATTGTAACTACACTCTAACCGGCCACAATGGCCAAGTTAGGTCCATTTTGATTTTTGATATTTGTCTCACAAATACTTATTGATCATATGGTTAATTATCTTGTATAATTAAGTGTTAATTTGATCATATAACAATTATATGACTCAATTAAATAAATAATATGTACTTAACATTTTAAGTAATATTTTACCATTATATCAATATATAATGGGTCCCACAATGCTTGGTTAATTTATTTTACAACTCCTTGTAAATATAGATATACATGTGAGAATAGATAAGAATAGATAGGCAATTCTATAGATAATGATAAGAGCATAAGGAATACAAGTCCGAATCCATCATGTGATACAAAGACTCGGGGAAGACACTCTTAGGCAATCGAATACGCTCACTAGGGCTTACATCTCACCGTTAGCGGTATAAGTTTGATAAGATTGAGACTCGACAAACAAACCATGCCAAGTCATTCAATGATCAATCATATAATCATTCATCCAACCATACCAATATATTGACGACATCTCTCACGGTAAATGAAACGCACTAGCATCATGTACAATAGCAAGACAAGCCAATGGAAGCTCACGGAATAAGACATTTTCCGGAACCGTATACGATAAGACGTTTCGTATACTCATGACCTAGACAAACAAGTTCACGGATAAGACGTTTCCCGGAATCATGTACGATAAGACGTTTCGTACACACAAGACTCTAATCCTCTCGGTAGGACGACGATAATAATACGGTCCTAGTCTAAACCTGGCCAGACTCTCGGAATAAGACATGTTCCGATTTGACATGTGGTAAGACGTTCCACATCCAAAACTAAACCTGGCCAGACTCTCGGAATAAGACATGTTCCGATTCGACATGTGGTAAGACGTTCCACATCCAAGACTCGATCATACAAAGACGTCGAGTACCCCAAATTCGGCTAAACCACACGAAAGAGGTGGAAAGAGATCTATAGTCAAAAGTCAAGCTAGTACGCTACATGCAATAACACCACCTCGCAAGGTATACAACATTTGACGGTCGGGTCGATCAACGCATTGCGTTCGCCTCCTAACAACGTCGGCATATCCCCACTAAACATGCATACAAGCATCAAGGATACACCCCATCGCTCCGACATTCCAGTCTAACGAGTATAAGGTGTAGCCGGGAAATGAGAGTTCATAGCACCAAATCATTAGTGCTCAATTCATAACATATGTAAAACCGACTCAAAAGAGGGATATATCAAAAAACGTCACGAAACATGTGATACAAGCGAATAAAATATCATATATCCAAAACATGAATATTATAAGTCATTACGTAAAATTACACGATAAACGGATCATGCGAACTATTATAAATTACGAGTTTTAGAAGTTAAAGGAAAAGATCACAGCCGTGTTCCTGGCCGGTAAGGGGACCGGCGGCCGGTGGGCCGGCTCGCACTACAGGGCAAAATCCAAAAATCACCAAAAACAGAGAAATATGGTAAATGATACCGAGTAACCCTTCACCGTTACCTTTAAGCGTCTTCACTACCCGTCAAGCTCCTCTTCTATTAGAAAATAGACTTTGTCGGGATCTTGGAGGTCACCACCTACAAATAGATCATAAAAGATGAATAAAATTCATCTTGAGAAAGACGGAAAGTTTGAAAAGCGAGAAAGACGATACTTTTAACATGAATACGGATAGAGGAAGGTAAGGGAAGAAGAATGAGACGAACTTACGTGAATTCTATCAAGTAACGAATGCTCTAGGATGATTCGAAGATCGAAAAAGCTATGGAGGCAAGGGTTTTGATCTTTCTTAGAGAGGAAGAAATGATTTTGTGTTTGTATGAGTGAATATTAGGTTAAGGAGTATGAGGGAGTATAAGTAAAGGGTGAGTCGGAAAAGTCAACGAAAGTCAAAGACGACTCAAAAGTCAAGAAAAGTCAAAGACGACTCAAAAGTCACGAAAAGTCAAAGACGACTCAAAAGTCACGAAAAGTCAAACTCGCCTTAAGACGGGATTCTCATGGAATCTCGCGGAAAATCCAAATACGAACTCGGAAATTCTAAATTCGACTCGAAACTTTAAATTCCAAATTAAAACTTAAATTTGCTGAAAAGATTTCGTAAAATATTTCTACTAGAAAAATAGGGTACATTTCCGGGTGTTACAATCACCCCACCTTTTAAAAAGTTTCGTCCTCGAAACTTGAGAGTAGAAAACTAAAGTATCAAGGATAAGAATCGATTTTAAGAATTAACAAGAAACTTTTTACAAGGGTAAAACATTTATGAAATGATGTTCTTCTCGACAACGGTTTAAGTAAATTTTTCATAAGTGAGAAACTTTATTTACGAATCACAAGAGTGCCCGTTGTGAACGAGAACTCTAGCTATCAAAAATTAAACCAATGCCGAAATAGTGAAATCGAAAATCAAAAATAAGTGTTAGTAAGTGCAAGACTAGTCACCAGACGTCTCCAATAACAGATCTAAACACCTAACCAAACACAAAATCCAAATATAAAAGCGAAAGAATCTATTTTCTCCAAAAAGAGTATATAAAGTCCTTCTTTAGACTATCTTGAGAAGTTAAAATTAGAAATACGATATTGAGATTTGAAAGTTTTCTCAAAGGGAAATCAAAATAAGAAGACATTACACGAACTTAGAGCAAACTCGAACATCGACATCACAAATCGCGATGCCAAGAGGTACGTCCAACGAGCAAAAAGGACCAAAAAGGGGAAGGATTGAAGAGTAGCAGATTGAGTAAGGATCAATTTGAGGGAAAAGAGAGGAATGAATCATAAAACTATCTTCCATCTATGACAATTCAAATGTCGATCGCAACTCGACAACACTAACTGTACAAGTAAACTAGTCCTCAAAAGAGAGCAATTATCCTCTACAATTTCAATCATCAGATTCCTACCAAAATATTTCATAAACATGACACTTCGAGTAACAACTCCCAATTATTCAAATTCAATTAGAATCTTCTAAAGTCCATCGGTATGGTAGACTCCACAACTAACAATCCACAAGAAAGATTCATTATGAACTCTAATCTTCTTAGTTCCATCAAAACTCTTACTAGAAACCACCAACCAAATATTTATATATAGGGAAACATGAATGCTAACTACCACAAAGTAAACGAGACTTACCATGAAATCCTTTTATCCAATTTATTCCAAAAATTCATTACCCTAAATTATTAACAATGAACCTTCTCATCTTCCAAAAGTTGAATCACAAAACCCCAAAAGCGATTAGTCACACAATCTCATTTCACTTAACTTTTGCCAATCGTAGAGCAATGCGACCGTACATCAATTTATTTAGTTCTTTCAAACTCTCAATACATCGGTTATCGCTTATGACAATATTCCTCAAGATTGGTCATCCAACCCAAATTCCACAAGGTATTTATTCCCGTTAGGGTCCAACATTTAAGACAATAATTTTTTAAGTAATCTTTAAAGCAACCACTATAATCCTTAACAACAACAATTATCATTACGATCTATTCAATCCTCAAGGTGATATTACAATATCAAGATTCCAAGTCTAAAATCACCAAGAGAGGTTCAACCTACTTATCCTCAATTTCTTATAGTCAATTAAACATGAATCTAGCTCCATAGGGTGGGTAGGTACCATATTTAGTGCATCATGAAAACACAACCACTAACTCCTTCCATTAGCTAACGAGAAAACTACCTCACAAGAGATTATTGAAGACGGACACGATACTATGAACGCTAGGAGGTATCATACAAGAACTACGATCTGATGGAAAAGAGGAAAGCGGAAAAGGAAAACGAAATTGATCTAAGGAAATGAACCTACCAGTCACGATCTCCGGGTGAGCATTAGCTTCGGCTCGGCTGAGCACAAAGATGGATCCCTTAGCTTTGGCACCGGGTGCGGGAGTCTGACGGTCGGGGCATTCACGAAAGCGGTGACCCGGCTTCTTGCAGAAAAAGCAAAACAGGGGCCTATCATAGCATCCAACTCCGGGATGAACGGGTCTCCTACAACCGTCACAAATTCGTCCTTGAGTTTGAGGGGAAGCATTGGGCCTAGGAGCCGCATTTGAGTTAGCTTGAGGGTGATAAGAAACAAGTGATATTGCATTGAAATTTGAGGGAGCATTGAAACGCCTCTTGTTAGTATAGGCATTAGAAGAAGAAGGGACTAGAGATCTTTTGTCATTGAAGTTTGACCTTGGAATGAAAGAGGGGGAAGGAGCGGAATTCTTCATATTCGCTTCATCTCTAACGGCCTTCATTGAGTTCTCCGCCCAAAGGGCATCATCATGCAACTCCCCTAAAGAAGTAGAGCTCCTCCTTACCTTACTTTGAAGAACGGCACTCAACTTGTTACGGTAATAGAACGCTCGGTGTTCATCATCTCGGATAAGTCTTGGAGCAAAATGAGCAAGCTTATTGAACTCCGTAGTGAAATCCTGAGCTGACAAGTTGCCTTGCTTAAAGTCAATGAACTCTTTAAGCCTTTGTTGCTTAAGCTCTTTAGGATAGAATATACCCTCCACAAGAGCTTTGAAGCAAGCCTAGTTGAAGTCTTCTTGAAGAACAGCGGTGGCACTTGTGATAGCCCACCAGTTATCAGCTTCCCTAACAAGGAAGTGCTTTGCGATCCTCACCTTGTCCTCTTCGCGGACTTGGTATAGATCGAACTACTTCTCCATCTCCCGTAACCAATTGGATAGCTCCGTAGGGTCCGGCTCTCCACTATATGGTACAATTTTACTCCTTTCTATTTGTCCAGCTACCCATGCGTAGCCACCTTGATGGTTACCTTCCCTTCGAGGGGGAACCTGGTTAGCAAGAGCTAAAGCCGCGTCTTGCTGATTTTTCAGCACTTGAGTGAGAGCCTCCAACATAACGTTCTCAACTAAACGTGGTCTAACCATCTTCATAAGAAACAAAAACAAATTAAGTTACTCCTATCAATTAGCATAAACAAATAGACACTACTACAAAAACAGGCTATGACAACGGTTAAAAACCGTTGTAATATTAAAAAGCGGACGTTGTTAAAGCCTCCGTTGTTAAAGGTTTTAACAACGGTGCCGATTTAATAAAAATACCGTTGTGAATAGTTTTAACAACGGTAATAAGTCGTTGTTATTACTAGATAACTGTTGTTAAAACGTGTGAATAATTATGGTGGGAAAGATACGAGAACGGTTCTATGAAATTAAACCGTTGTTAAAGGTATGATTAATTTTGGTGGGAAGGATTATAACAACGCTTTAATTTTTCAAACCCGTTGTGAATATTGTTAATTACAACGGAGTATAATAAAGAAGCCGTTGTGGAAAGTTTTAATAACAACAGGTATTCTATAATACACCGTTGTTAAAGGTATGATAAGTTTTGGTAGGAAATATGTTACAACGCTTTTAATGAATTTTGAAAAACCGTTGTTATTATTTTTATTATTGTTTTTGAAAAAATTGAAATTTGTTCCCATGCCACCAGTTAAAATCCTGCATAAATCAGCAGCAGTAGCAGCAGTACGCAGCATAAACCAATTTCAGAAGCAGCAAAATGATATATCTATATATAAATCAGAGCAATTCATGTACAGGGCAATTCATGTACATGGCAATTCATGTACAGCAGCAGCAAGATGATATATACAACCAAAATGATCTCTTTCAGAGCAATTCATACTTACAACTCGCTCTAATTAATGACTTCTACATACAAATTAAAGTTCCCTATCTGCTTCCAAAATAATCTAAGTTTCATTTATTCTTTGTTTGTTCATCAAGGACGTATTTGCCCAACAAGTCCCTTACCTCGTCTATATTGTGCTTAGTGTACTCAGGGACATGTGGCGTGTTGATTGAATACTGCGGATAAAACAAATAAAAGACATCGATCAGTAGGGTAACAACAGTATAGGCATATCATACATAATTAGCAACATCGATCATATATATATAGCAGAAAAGATATCAGCTCTAATGAAAAAAAGTAAATAATAGCTACATTAAACTACTAACTCTTTCTGGAATGCTGATATATCTTCGCCTAATAATCTCCAACATGAAACGACAAACGTAGTATCCACATTGGATGCTATCCGGCTGTTTAGGGACCTATTATTACATAATAAACGAAGAGACGAGAAGGCAATTACCAATTAGTTTAATGCGTAATTAAAAAAGACAGATGTATATGCGTAATTAGTTTAATGCACTTAATTATTAAGGTATATATTGTATTTGCGCGTACGTACCCCTGTTATCGTAATAAAAGTAGGGCCATCATCAGAATATTCTGTCGGTTGATCGCCGGTTGTTGCTCTTTTCTTCTCAAAGGCCCTTTAAAAAAGGAAAGAGGCCGAAAGTCACATAAACTTACTTAATAATAATAAATGAAACTTAATATTATGTGCCAAATCATCATCAGTATTATAAACTTACTTAATAATCAACTTCTTAAAGGTCTCGGATGGTTGTCCATGCAAAGAGTCCAACCAAAATACTTTCTTCGTGGTCGGATTGATCGCTGCTAGCACCCAATGTCTCCTAGAGATCGAGAGACACATCATTATTAACAAGCACAACATGCATCATAACCAAACATATAAAACTGCAATTGTATTTGGAATCGTAATATTAATTATATATTACCCGGCTTCATTATAAGGGGCAAAAATGAGCTTATTGTTTTTCGCCAACTCCCCAGCAATATAATTTACACGTTCTTCATACGAAAACATCTCGATATGCATAGATAAAACATTTGGGCACATGAATCCGTATTGAGGAAGTGGATTAATATTGGTCTCGGCGGGGATCACAACCGAGTTCAAGTACCTACATGCCGGTTTTAATTCCGATATTATAAACACTGTATCTTACTTAGTCAGAATATTAGAATACTGCATGATTTAATTTATTAAGAAACTTACTTCATCCAAACATATAGGTGTTGGACATCAATCTCGTCAAGGCCAGCCCAAACGGCTAGCGTTTCCCAATCCAGCATTGCTTGGCGTTCTACCCCTACAATATCATTCTCGAGCGGAATAACTATTAATTGCTCGCTTGCTATGCGTCTCTCAGCCTCCTTATAAAGCTCCAGCATCGCCACCGTTCGTACTTTTTCCATGTAAACGTTCCCATGAAATTTAGTACTGGATAGACTCCTGACCTCTTTCAGCTTGGGGAAATGATGCGGTGTGCTACCTTTCACAACCTACATGTGGCTAACTAAATTAAGTTGCTCTTTCAATGATGAGGCGATAGTAGAACTTAAAATATAAAGAGAGTTGATTAAATTAAATACCTCATCAAGTTGTTGTTTTGACGAGGTAGTAGAAAGATTATTGTCTATCGAGTTAGACTTATCCATGTTTTTTGTTACCTACAAAACAAAAATAAAACATAGTATAAATTTCACTATTTATGAAGGTGATGAACAAAGACAAAAGGCGGGTTAAATTAGATGTATTTTTCTTACCCCGTCTACATTCTGTTGAATTTTACAATCACGAGCCAAGAAAATGTGGCTTTGAGGCCATTGGACAAAACATTTAACCGCATCTGCCAGTATTACTATGTCGTCGCGGACTGGGACGGGCAGTTTACGGGTTCCATAGCCCTTCACGACTCCCACTATCCCCACTTTTGCATGCTTCGGCAAGAGTCGTACGCCATGAACCAAGATGGTTTCCGCTGAGTCCTTGGGCTTTGGGTATACGAAACCCCGAGCAACAATCACATTCTCTTTGAATGAAGGGTCGGCGAGACGAACAACTACCCGCCTTTTTGTGGCCTGAAGAATACACATTATTTACTAAATACCAAAATATAATAGATATCATAAATGATCTATATTGAGTATATAATGTAAAGTTAGTTACAAGTATTTATTGTTGGTGGGTAGGCTATTATACTTGAACATGTCCAGACCAGATTTAGCACTGACAGCATATACTAACTTCTTATATTCTACATACCTCCTTATTGTCACCCGTCTTCTCAGCCGGCTCCTCAAGTTGCGTCCCCTTTTCAGAGTTATTTACCTTATAAAATTAATTAACCAATCAAAGGCATGCAATGGCTGCTGGAAAGAACAAATGCAGAGGTTCAAAATGGTTAAGTCGTATTTACCTTATCGGCTTGAGGTATCAAAACCTCAGCAGCATTAGGTACCTCACCCGTCTCCTCAAGTTGCGTCCCCTTTTCCGACTCATTTACCTAATAAAATAAACCAATCAAAGGCATGGCTGCTAGAAAGAACAAATGCAGAAAAAAAAAATCATATTTACCTTATCGGCTTGAGGTATTAAAACCTCGACAGCAGTAGGTACCTCACCCATCTTCTCAGCCGTCTCCTCATGTATTGGCAAGGTAGTAGTGTCTGCCTCTTGGCAAATCTGTTGCACTACCTCACCCTTTTTAATGACATCCTCCATCATCTTCAATTCTTCTTCGGAAGGCTTGCCTCCAGAATTCATCTTCAGTATCACGGAGGCCAATAACTGAACCTGCACGCCCAAAATGTAGAATCAGCAATTTGTTAAAACAATAACATGTGAATTTTAAATGACAATAACAAATGGTATACGTACCATGTCAGCCTTCCCCTTATTTTTCTTCTTCTTGTTCGAGCTAGTTGTCCCATAATATTTCGTGACTCCGACATGTAATGGGACGCCCCTCAATCGACCTGGATGCTCGGGACGGCCGATCGCTCTAGCAAGAACGTCGTCACGACCACTCGGAGTGAATTTCCCTTCCGCAACCTCCTTCAGAACATTCTCCTATAATATATTAAATAAACTTAATTTAATTTTTGTTACTAAAATAAATAGATAGTTAGACATACAAGAATTGAACAATAAAGTTATTAAAAACCCGTCTTAATAAAAATAATACTTACTATGTTGGCCAAGACTTCCTGATCATATTCGTTACATGTTCGGGATCCTTTAGGCGTGTGCCCTTCTTTATAAGTTACGTGCCGATTCAAGTCGGTCACACCTTTTGACACCTACACGTTAACTCAAAAATAATATATGTATACATGTATATCAAGTCCAAGTATGATTAAAAAAATCTAATATATAGATGCTACTTACGAGATTTTCTTCTATCAATCTGTAACCGCCTCGAGAACCATAATATACCCCCCGCTTCTGTGAGATGTTAGCACGATTTCTGGCGCTAACGCTCTTCAAATCATATAAAATCGCAAGTAGATGAGACAATTAGAAAATTATAGATACAAGTAGAGTTTTAGAAAAATGTAACCTGAAACTTTTAGAAAAATGTAACCTTAAGTAGAGTTTTACAAAAATGTAAACATATGACATGGATACTTAACCTGAAACTTTTCAGTAGCTCGTTTCGCCTTATAATTATCCCATTGTTGCTGAGTGATGTGGGGGTACTTTGTCGGTGGGCTCTTATGCATCTGCCCCGTCTCCTTGTCCACATACAAGTGTAATTTGGCAAGGTCACACCTCCACTGCCTTAAGACTGCCGCTGCCTTACGTAATAGATACTTATCATGGCAGTCTGGAATATCGAAAGCTTCCTGCATCATCATCATATATACTAATAAGCGGCTGTCTAATATCATACCTTTACACGAACCTTTATACGGCTTCCTGCCTTATGTAATAGTAACTTATGCAAAATAAAATGGTGTTTAGCTAAAGATATTATCATACCTTTATACGTTTCAAGAGTAAGTTCTGCAATGAAGGATTTATATTCCTGAAATCATCTAAATCTATAGGCACAAACTGTTTGGTTGTAACTCCAATCCAAGTGGCTAAATGGCTAGCATTTGGACCAGTAGGAACACCTTTCACACTCCATTTTATTTCCATCGGCGTTTTTGCCGATATAGCTGCAAGGGCTGCAGAGCACTTCGAAGCACCCCTCTCACCAGGCTTATCCCCCTTATCATTGTTGTCTACTCTTTTCCGTTTTTCACCCATGATAATCCTAAGACACTAAGACCTTCAAAATAAATGAAATAGTAACGGAACAGAGTCATGCATACAGCGATTCTAAAACCCTAAGACCTTGAAATGAATGAAATAGTAACTGAACAAATAAAGAGTCATGCAGAGATTCTAAAACTCTAAAAACTTAGAAAGGAATGAAACTACATGATAAAGAGAACGATAAATAGAAAATGAAAACAAAAAGATGAACTTCAATCTTAAAACCCTAAAGACGAAACACAAAAATTACCTGATAAAGAAAATGAGAACAGGGTGATGATAAAGAGAACAGGATGATGATCACGAGTACGAGGAGGATGATGATGATAATAAACAAAAAGATTTGTGTTGTAAACGAGGATGATTGTAAACGAGGAGGATGATGATGATAATGTACGTGTGTAAAATTTACTCTATAGGATTGTAAATTATTTTTTATTAAGAGAAACTAAAGGGTTTATTAAGAGAAACTATTGACAACGGTTATCCTACAAACCACCGTTGTTATAGAGTAATAACAACGGTTAAATAACACCCGTTGTAGAAAGTAATAACACTAAGACAACGGTTTATTTATTATAAACCGTTGTTGAAAGTAATAACAACGGTGAATTTCTAAAACACCGTTTTTATAGATTATGTATATTTTTTTTTAATTTTTCAGATACGCGCGCGCGGTATTAAAATTTGAGGCACGAAATAAACTCATTAACTTTGCTCTAAATTAATTTATTTAACTTTGCTCTAAATTTAATTTAATTTATTTTACTTTGCTCTAAATTTTATATTATAGGCGTAAGTTACGTTTAATTATTAGCTCGGATCGGGTTTGGCCTGGGAATCAATTCCAATCGGGTTAGATTCGGCGGGTTTGTAATTAATAACTTTATCGATCGGGTTAGTTATTAATTATTTTTAGTTTTTGATTCAATTACCTCGAATCGGGTCATTTTCTTTTTAATTAAGGAACTGGTTATTATAATTATCATGCATCACTAGTTAACCTGAAACTAATCGATCGGGTGGCCAGGCCAGCAGTTACGGATCGGGCAATCCACTTTCTAGATCAGAGCAAGCGTAGCTACGTACTTCAATTCGGGTCGATCGCTTTTGGGCAGGGTCGGGGGCACGTGTCATTATTAATTACCTCGTATATATATATGTACTACTTATTGCAATAATATTGATGATAATTAATATAATATTGATGATGATATATATATATATATATATATATAATAATTAAATGATGATGACTTCCGGATCTCTAATTAACGACGCTCGTACTACAATTTGCAATAATAACAGATTCATCAATGCACATACATGCAATTCAAGTAAGCAAGCTAAGTATTATATATACACGTACGTCAATGTTTCCCAAATTAAATAATAATGATATATATATATATATATATGGCCTGGGGTCGATCGACTTCGTTCATCCAATTCAAGTACGCTAATAAACGGGCCGTTTTTGCATCACAAACCTGAAACTGTCCGACCCAAAATTAATTAGCTCTAGCTAGTATCAGGTTATTTTATTTAATTCGATAGAAATCATTATTTATTATCCGCGTGATGATTATTAAGTATCATTTTCGGGTCGGATCACTTTTAATTATTAAGTATCATTATTAGTATACGTGTGTTACTTCTAAACCCTAAACCCTAAACCCTAAACCCTAAACCCTAAACCCTAAACCCTAAACCCTAAACCCTAAACCCTAAACCCTTTTTTATATACTTCTAATAATACATCAAAATATTGAACATCAATTCAAACACTTTAAACAACATTCTTTCTCATTGATTTCATTAGGAATAACCTAGATTTTATAATAAAGTACATTACATTCATCCGACATCAAATAAATAAAGATGTTAAATAATCCGGAACAATTCCGGTTAAGTGTAAAAAGCTTTTCTCACACTGCCACCAACAATCCGGAACAATATTGATGATACTGATGACTTCCGGATCATTAACCTCGTATTTTGCAATAACAGATTCAATGCCTGCAAGTACACGTCTTGCATGTGGAGATAAGGTAGGACGGGTACAGCTCAACATATCTCTTGCGGCATCCAACCTCCGAGTATAAGGCCGACGTGGGTAGACAGAGGACGATGATGATGACGACGCTTGGTTGACAAGTCGGACTGCTTCACGCCTCTTAATCCAATAATCCCTTCGATGTTCAATGGATCCTTTAATCAATGGGTGATGATCAGCGGGAACTACGGCAAGAGCCTCCTCCTCATCTGCAATCAATTTTGTAAGGGTCGTTTCATCGTTGGGAAGGTTAACTGCTGCCATTGATGATATTAATTTTAGGGTAGTTATGGAATATTTAAAGGAGGGGTTTTGAGGCTGTATTTATAGAGGGGTTATGCTGCCATTGATGATGTTCAATGGATGCTTTAATCAATGCTGGTTCTGCTGTTGTTTATTCACGGGTTTGGACTGCAATATCTTTTAATTAAAAATAATAATATTGAGCAATAACAACGGTTATTGGTACAAAAACCCGTTGTTATTACGCAATAACAACGGTTATTGGTACAAAAACCCGTTGTTATTACTAACCACAACGGTTTTCGTTACCACAACCGTTGTGATAGGGTTACTGCACATTGCAGTAAATGCATTGACTGCACATTGCAGTAAATGCATTGACTGCACATTGCAGTAAATGCATTGACTGCATATTCACACATTTACTCAATCAATAACGTACTGCATGCATGTGAATGTATAGTCGTTTTGGGAACCAATGCATGCATGTGAATCAATGCCTTCATGTGAACCAATGCATGCATGTGAATAAATAACTCCAATAAATAACTCTCTATAAATACAGCCTCAATACAAGCAGGTTATCAACCACATACAAAATTCCCAACTCTAATCAATAACATATTTGCTAAACCATACAAAATTTCCCAGCCTCAATACTAACATCAACCATACAAAATGTCTGGAACTTTTACTAAACCATATGCTTGCATCATGAAAGAAATGCCTTGTCATATTGAGGGTGGCTACGTTGTGTGTAAAAGTTACAAAAAACTCCGTGATACGCTTATTCGAAATGGCTATTTAATCAGGAAGATGTGGCCAAATTATCATCGCAGGCACTTTACAGGGGAACTCGTTTTCGAGTTTGGGATGTCGGATGCTCATCGTGCGTCCGCATTCAAACTGGCAAGAATGTTTGACAAGGCCGGGCATGGGCGAAAAGATTTTATTGAGAGCACGGACCACCAGCCTGGGCCATATCTATGGGTGGCTTCCGAACATGACCGTTACTGTTGGCCAAATGGGGTCGACCTCGTTGAAGTGACCCAGGTAGAGCAGTGGGAAGGGTTGGCTCTGGCCGAGGCTGACCCGATTGATGCATATGCTCTAGTGGTGGCAGCTATCCGGGAGATTTACCCGGACTCAATTTAATTTGTTGTTGTTGTTTGGTTGTAGTTGTTTGGTTGTTTGGTTGTTGTTGTTTTGGCGCCATTTGTGTGTGGCGCCGTTTGAACTTATTATTTAATAATATTAATGTTGATAAGTTAATTTGTTTTTTTACTTAAGTTTAGAAGTAATTAAACTAATTCAATTCAAAGCTATTCAATCGATAAAGCAAAATTAGAATTGAATGACATTCAGGAAATGACATTAACAAATTTGCTAATAATAAACGACATTGAATTGGTGAAAAACATAAACGACATTCAGGAAATGACATTCACAAATTCAAGAAATAGTTCACAAATTCACAAATTAAAAAATAATAAGGGAGATGATGACAGAAAAATGATCATTTCCTTTAATAGATCTTTGTGATAGAGTTTTTGTGTTGCAGTACAGTCGTATTATTAGTGTGTGTTTCCTATCTACAAATATTGACAACGGTTATCATAAACAAACCGTTGTGATAGAGTAATGACTACGGTTATAGTATCATACCCGTTGTAATTAGTAAACACTATGACAACGGTTTGTGATTAATAACCGTTGTTATTACTAACCACAACGGGTATATTTACAACAACCGTTGTTGTTGCTTACCTTTATTTTTTTTTAATTATAATTATAAGAGACAGCAATATCATAAGTACTATACACTGCAATAATAATCAGCAGAAACCAACAAAGACAGCAATATCATAAGCACTATACATTGCAATATCAGCAGAAACCAAAACATGGAGACTGTATAATGAATGACCAAAAGCTAAATAATTTGGGAATCTTCAACAATGACCAAAGCTAACAAAAACTAAAGACAATACCACCTCAGGATCGGGGACGTTTCTTGCCCGACATAGTTTCTTCGTTAACCCAAATACCTTCACCATGATCATCACGCATATAGATGCTTTCAATGTTATCATGATCAGTGTCAACATTGTCGAAATAAGATACAGTGGAAGAGTGATCCATTCCCTCAAACACGACATCCTGATCATTATCCCCACCATTATCGGGTGCACCCCGTCTACTCCTTATAGATAGTACAACAGACCACTTCTTATCCATAGGATCGGTGATATAGAACACTTGTTTAGCTTGGGATGCCATTATGAAAGGATCATCCTTATTATTGCCAACCTTATCCAAATTGACCAACGTAAATCCCATTTTATCCTTTCGAACACAATTGTTGTTGTTATCAACCCATTTACATCGAAACAGAGGTATTGTGAAATCAATGTAATCTAATACCAATATTTCTTGAATAACACCATAATAAAGGCATTTTCCCCAAATAGGGTTTTTATCTTTTGAAGTAGCAAAGTGCATTGCCTCAAATTCAGAACTCACACCACTATTTTGCATTGTGCTCAACTCATCTTGCTCGCGGGTGTAAAAAGTATAACCATTAATAGCAAAACCGCTGAAAAAAGTGGCCCTGGCATTTGGACCTAACCCAAGACGTAGTAACCTAGGAGAGATGTCATCACCATACAAATTCTTATACTCCAAGACAACATTCCTAAACCACTCTCCAAATGTCTTCTTATGCTCGTTTGCAATCCACATCTCGCTCTTGTTTGGGTGATCGTATTTGAGCTCATCTTTGTGTTGTTGAATATAAGGTTGCACCTCATCTTCGTTGTTTAGCACATACGTATGTGCTAAATGTAACATGTCACGTGCCACAATTTTTTCAACCAGGCCCCTAATACCTTTTCCGGTCATCCAGTCACTATGACGATTCTTTGGAACGCCAATTAACTCCTCAGGAGAGAGATGAGCGTAACAATATGCAAGAGCTTCGTCTAATATAGCACGTTCAGCACTACAACCTTCTGGACGATACCGATTAGATGTATAGTCCTTGTAGACTTTCATCAATCTTTCGAAAGGATACTGGTATCTCAAGTACACGGGCCCAAGGTACAAAATCTTCCTAACCAAGTGAGTGGTCAGGTGAATCATGATAGTGAAGAAAGAGGGTGGAAAATACATTTCAAAATGACAAAGAGAGGTGACAACGAGGTCCTGCAATGAATCCGCATCATCGGGATCGATGACTTTATCGCATATGGACTGGAAGAAGAGACAGAATCTGGTAACAACATATCGTACCTTTTCAGGTAAAATGGAGCGAATAGCCACGGATAGTAATTGTTGCATCGTCAAAGTGTGGCAATCATGTGACTTTAACCCGGTGAGTTTTAGATCTTGCATCGACACAAGGCTTTTGATGTTGGACGAATAACCATGTGGCACTTTAATTCCATTCAAGCATGCACAAAACTCTTTTTTCTCATTCCGTGAAAGGTTATAAGCTGCTGGCGGTAAAAATGTACCATTACCTCTCTTCTGTGGTGCCAACTCTAGCCTAATACCCATCATTTGCATATCTTCCCTAGCTGCGGCGTTATCCTTTGTTTTACCGGAAACATTCAGGAGGGTATTGATAATATTATCACAGACATTTTTCTCAATGTGCATGAAATCGAGGCAATGCCTGACCTCCAGGTCAGGCCAATATGGACGTTTATCAAAAAATATGGATCTTTTCTTATACCCACGAGTAGACAATTTAGAGCCGTTCTTCTTCCCATATTTTATCTCTATATGCTTTACTTTCTGATAAACTTCATGCCCACTCAAAATTCTAGGATGTTGACGATGTTCTTGACGTCCATTAAATGCTTTCTGCTGCTTGCGATAACAATGGTCAGGATCCAAGCCCCTCCTATTTCCCAAATACACATACTTATGAGAACACTTCAAGTATTCAGACTTGATATCCTCCCCACACAATGGACATGCCTCTTTCCCATGCACCGTATGCCCAGAAAGGTCGCCATAAGGCGGATAGTCGGTTATTGTACACAATAACATCGCTCTCAAATTGAAAGTTTCATTCCTATATGCATCAAATACTTCTATCCCACTATCCCACAAAATTCGCAAATCATCTAAAAGAGGTTCCAAATAGACATCTATATTATTTCCAGTTTGTTTAGGGCCGGAAATTAACAACGACAACATCAAGTACTTTCTTTTCATGCACACATATGGAGGTAAGTTGTATATTGCCAACACTACTGGCCAAGTACTATGTTGGGTACTCATGTTTCCATGTGGGTTCCTTCCATCAGTGGACAGCGCTAGACGTAAGTTTCTAGGTTCAATGCCGAAATCAGGATACTTAGCGTCGAACGATTTCCATTGCATACCATCTGCCGGGTGTCTTAGCTTCCCATCATTTATTCTTCCAGTGTCATGCCAAGTTAACATTTTTGAATCATTGCTATTCGCAAACATCCTTATGAATCTTGGTATCACTGGAAAATACCATAACACCTTAGCCGGGATCCCTTCCTTATCCTTATAACGCCACTCAAAACAAACCGGACAATTGGTTAAGTTTTGATATAATTTTCGATACAATACGCAATCATTTGGACATGCATGTATTTTCGCATATTTCATACCCACCCCTCTAATTAGTTTTTTAGCCTCATATGTCTTAACGGGAAGAACATTACCATCTGGAAGCATGTCGTTTATCAAGGCTAATAAACTAGTGAAACATGTGTCACTAACCCCCTTTGCCCCCTTGATATTATACAACTTCACCACAGCCGACATCTTTGTGTACTTACAACCAGGGTATAGAGGCGCTTCAGACTCACACAACTTCTTATACATGTTGTCAAGGTCATCCAAATTAATGTTTTCATCTTCAAAAGCATTTGATTCATCATCTTTTTCTTCCTTATCTGTAGACCCAACATTCAACTCGTCTGCCTCCAACTCAACATACTCGGCAAACTCGGGATCATCAGTTATCCTTTCGTATACCTCAAGATCATCTTCTTCAAAATTATTATCTTCCTCTAATGATTCCCCATGAAAAATCCAACGGGTATAGGATCGACTAAAACTATACTTTTCTATGTGAATTTTAACGTCCGGAATAGCCATATACCTAATATTACCACATCTTTCACAAGGGCATGGAATACTAGAAGAACCATTCAAATTGTTCGCAACGACTTCATAAAATTCAGCTAAACCATCCTTATAGTTGGGGTCACTCATATTCGCAGCATTCATCCAAGTTCGAGTCATTTATCTACATTCGTAGTATATATAGTAAGCCAAGTAATTCAGAAAATCCAACTAATTAAAACTCATTCAGAAAATGCAATGTATAAGGCAACTAATTCACAAATAAACGAAATTCAGGAAATCAATAAAGAAAAATTATTAGAATACCTGATTAATAAGAAATAGCAGACGGAGATGATGACAAAGAGACGATCAGAAAATCAATAAATTATTAGTGTTTGTGGTTTTGTGATGCAGTATAATCGCTTTGTGTTTGTGTTTTTGTGTTGCAGTACAGTATTATTAGTGTTCTGTGTTTTTTTCATCTATATTAAAAGTATTGACAACGGTTAATATTCATATTCACTGTTGTTATTAGATTACCTATTTACAACGGTTAACAAAGTTAAATCCGTTGTTACAACTAACAACAACGTCCAACAAAATCATATCCGTTGTTATTAATTTAAGCCAAATAATGCGCCAAATTAATAACACATTATAACAACGGGTTTTTCATACCCGTTGTTATTACTTTTCATTATTTCGCGCTAAATTAATAACAACGGATATAGAATAAACTGTTGTTATTAGTAAATTTATTTACAACAGTTATTTTAGTTCACGCCGTTGTTAAAACTAATAACAACGTTCGAAAAACTAACACCGTTGTTATTAGGTTTAATAAAATTCCGCGGAAAAATAATTATCCATTCCACAACGGTTTTTCTTTATTTTCATGAGTAGGCGTTGTTGATGGGGCGTTGTTATTGCCTGTATTTGTAGTAGATGAGACTAGCCAAGTAAAGTCGTAAAACTCTAGCCCATCGCTCATTTATTATTTCAAAGGTCAAGTAGTTTAAGTTTAGGGTTGCAGCGTGTGTGCGT
>JAIUZE010034488.1:0-24065 GCA_022085475.1 Heliosperma pusillum | reverse complement strand
GCGTAGAGGAGGAGGAGGAGGAGGCGGCGTCGGTGGAAGGCAGCCATAGGAGGTGCATTGGCCGCGAGGAGGAACGACGGGGGTTGTGGCACGTCGGGTGGTGGTGTGGGGTTTGTAGATCTAGTTTTTTTGTGATTTTGTTTTTACAGATTTGTTTTTTTTTTTGTCTTGGCGTGGCCGCCGGTGCCAGAGAGGGAGGACGGCGATGGGCGGTGGAGGGAGGGAGCGGAGAAAGGAGGGAGGAGGGAGGAGGGAGGAGGGAGGAGGGAGGAGGAGGGGCGGAAGACGGCGGGTAGGAGAGAGGAGCAGGGGCGGCAGGCGGTGGAGGGTAGTGGTAGGCCGTGTGGGTGGAGATTAGATCTAGTATTTTTTTTTCAGTTTTTTTTTTTTTTTTTGAATTTTGGCCGGCAGCCGGCGTTGGTTGGCGGTGGCTGGTGGTGGTCGCTGTTTTTGGTGATGCCGGAAGTGAAGAAGATGAATGAAAATGAGGGAGGTTGTGGGAGTGGGTTTAGAGAGGATGAAATTATAGAGAGAAGGAGGAGGAAATTTTAGAGAGAGAGTATTTGTGTAAGAAATGAATTAGAGGGAGGTAGGTATCAGTGATTTAATTAGTGGGATAGTGAGAGAAAGTGGGTTAAACCCATTCATAATGACAAATTTTGTGTTTTAATCCCAACCATCCATCTCCAAGATCCAAGGGCCTCAAAGAGGACTCATGGACTCAAGGTTTTGGGGTGGACTCATTTGATCTCATTCCTATATATATATATATATATATATATATATATATATATATATATATATATATATATATATATATATATATAGTGTTGGGTTCTTGTGAGTCTATTGTCTTATGGTGAGTTGGTACTCACAAATCTGGACCATTGAATAAACAAAATTTGACGCCTAAGATTCAATCTAAAACAAAACAAAGTCAGCAACTACTATGAGAAAGTTACATCCGTCATTTACAGACTTGATTTTCTCTCTCATAAATTTGTGTCCCTTTTTTCTATTCATATCTTCATTCAACCAGTGCATTAATTACAAATTGACTTTCTAATTGATTCTCCATTACAAATCTTCCATCAAGTGATTGATTTGGTAAGTTCTCTCGTGATTTTCTTTGAAAAATCTTTATTTGCTCTTTGCTTCTTCATTTAGTTACACCTAATTGTTGAAACCCGGACTTATTTGTGTTCTAATCTGTAAATATCATGTGCGAGATTCTTTAACCATATTCATTTTTCCAAGACAATTTAATTTAATTCCGAGGTGTGATGAAAATTTTCGTTCTCAAAAATAAAGTGATGTCTTCAAATTTGTTAGTCAATTTCTGTCAATTTATTGATCTCGGTACAATTTATATATTTTGGTTTTAAAGTAATTTTCAAGGTTTGATCAATTATCTGTACCATAATAACTGACCGCCTCATTTATCGGATCTTTCATTAAACATTGTGACATGATTTGATAAAATTTGAGAATTTTGGCATCTTGGGAGGTATACAATAAGGTTGATAAAATTTAATTCATTAGTTAACAATTTGCTTATTCAGAGGTGAATTCAGCGGAGTAAGAGAAAGCTCAGTGTTGCGCCGGCGTTGGTGCTGCTTGGCTGCGGCTTGAGCTATGGTGGTTTGGTTGATGTTGGCTGCCAGTATTGGGCGCGGAGTCGGCGGCGTCGGAATCGAACTTAGTCGAATTTTTGCGGTGGTTTGCTGGTGATGATGAGAATGACGAAGATAAGAGGAGAACTGATGGCTAGATTTTGCGGTCAATTTTGATGGGCTTTTGATGATGAAGTTGACACATGATTGCAGTTCCATTTGTGAGAAATCGTTGCGGCTGTAAATAAATGAAGCTCGTTTGTGATAAAAAGGAATGAGATGTTTAGTTATTAAAAAAATGTTTTGTCCAACTCTTTCAAGTAAGATTCTATTAGTCTCATTTTAATCGGTCTCAAGAGAGTTTTATTGTACTCTATAAGCCTTACAAGAATAACACGTGAGTAGCACAATAATATCGAAGTAACAACACAGTAACACAAGAATAACACCGGAGTAACAGCACAGTAACACAAGAATAACACTGGAGTAACAACACAGTAACACAAGAATAACAACGGAGTAACAGCACAGTAACACAAGAATAACACCGGAGTAACAACACAGTAACATAAGAATAACAACGGAGTAACTGCACAGTAACACAAGAATAACACCAGAGTAACAACACAGTAACATAAGAATAACAACGGAGTAACAACACAGTAACACAAGAATAACACCGGAGTAACAACACAGTAACACAAGAATAACACCGGAGTAACAACACAGTAACATAAGAATAACACCGGAGTTACAACACAGTAACACAATAATAACACCGGAATAATATAAGAGTAACACTAGAATAACACGTGGTAACAAAAAATTAACATAAGAGTAATACAGGAATAACACGGTAACAAAATTATTTTAAAAAAAGACTGAAATAACATAAGCGTAATAATGTAAGAGTAACACTAAAATAACATGTGGGAACAGAAAAGACTAAAAAAACGTAAGAGTAACACTAGAATAACACGCGGTAACAAAAAAAAAGTAAAAAAAAAAAATAACGTAAGAGTAACACTTGAATAACATATGGTAAATAAAAAAGTAAAAAAAATAACATAAGAGTAACACAAGAATAACACGCGGTAAAAAAAGAAGAAAAAAAACGTAAGAATAACACTAGAATAACATGCCGAAAAAAAAATAAAAAAAATGACGTAAGAGTAACACTGGAATAACACACGGTAACAAAAAAAAATTTAAAAATTAAATAACGTAAGAGTAACACTACAATAACACGTGGTAGCAAAAAAATTTACTAAAAAAACGTGAGAGTAACACTTGAATAACACGTGGTAACAAAAAAAAAAGTTTTAAAAAAATAACGTAAGAGTAACACTTGAATAACACATGGTAACAAAATTTTTTTAAAAAAATAACATAAGAATAATAAAAAAAATAGAATTATGAGAACATAAGAGTAACACTACAATAATACTTTGTTAGTACCAACTCACCATAAGAACTAAATTCACGAGATCCCGCCTATATATATATATATATATATATATATATATATATATATATATATATATATATAGAGTGAGCATCCGGTGAGTCTAGCTTCTTAGGTGAGTACGGTCCTATCAATTAGGACCATTGGATCATTTAGATCCAAGAGCCCTCGTTGAGCCACGTCGCCACAAAAAAATTGGCAGAGTTATAAAAAGGAAACTTCTTCTCATACAAGTCTCATAATAATAAGAAAATTTCTCTCTCTACAAACTTAGTCTCCCTCTCCCTAATAACTAACAAAAAATTCCCCCAAAATCACGTAAAACCTACAAACCCTATTTCAAAAAAAATTCAAAATCCAGCCAAATTTTAATTAAAATCAAGCGTAGATCTTCAAAAAATATAGTCAAGATTCAATTTCATCCGTTTTCTCACATGAATAAGAGGTATAATCGCTATTTTTTCACTATTTTCTTAAAAAAATTTGCTGTGATTGACGTTGTTGTTGTTCTTGTTCTTGTTCTTGTTCTTGTTCTTCTTATTATTATTATTATTATTATTATTATTATTATTATTATTATTATTATTATTATTATTATTATTATTATTATTATTATTATTATTATTATTATTATTATTATTATTATTAATTTTGTTTATATTGATTGATATGAAGAAATTGTTAATTGATTTTTATTTAATTTAGATTTTTGTTTTCCACAAAAAGTTGTGGTTAATGTTTCGCTCAAACTGAGTAATTGAATTTTCTCCAAAAAAAATATGTTTGATTTGTATGTGTTCATGTTTCTGGTGTCGATCTCATTTGTGCGAAAATTTAGGGTTAGGACATTGTGAAATTCATACCTGCTGTTGTTTTCGTGAAAATTGGGGTATGTAAGTCTGATAATTAGCTGTCGTAGCATACTCGACACATGTTACTGTAATAGCATTACCGTAACCTTGTTACTGCATGATAGAGAATGAACTTGAACTACTGTTACAACATTCTACATTTGATACTGTGTTTTTTCCAAATAAATTTGATTGCATAACATTAAAATTAACTCACAAATGATGTTACTGTAGTACTGGTACTGTAATATTGTTACTGTAATATTATTACTGTAAAATTATCACTAGTGATGAAACACAACGGCTTTCGCATATGCTTTAGTTACTAATGGTCGAATGTTTTGTTCTGATGTCAGAAAAATGGAAAATGATGGTTTGAAACTAACACAAAAATGGCGCGCAAGGTGAAAGTATTTACAAAAAAGAGTGAGACACTGACTAATAATAAGTCATGAAGATAGGCGTGAACACGGAAGTGTTATTGAAGGTGGAAGGCTAGATGAGCTTGTTAACATTGTTGTCGGATTTTAATGTATGATTATGATGTATACTTATTGTAAACTTTTCACATTATTGTGGTGTATTGTTGCCAAACATTTTAGTATATTAGAAGCACATGAACGGGTCTGTATTCACTTGGTTTTTCTTGATGAAATGAATTAGAATTGAAACTCTTTTATTGTTTTCGTGTCACTTTGATGAAGCAATGGTGTTACAGTAACACGGTTACTGTATCATTGTTACTTTAATTAATGATGTTACAATATCACCGATATAATTCATCATCAACAACTACAAAAAAAGGATGAATGCACAACATTCTCTGTTAAACTAAATTAATTAAGTCGTGTGGACCACGCAATAAGTAATTGTAGGTTATATGGCCGCTTGAAAGGCCTACAATACCATCTTAAAATAACTAGGCTTTATGGGATTTGAACCCATACCTATGTGCAAGGTTTGCACATCGCTCTTCCATTTGAGCTAAAAGCCTTTAAACGAGCTACTCAAGTTGTTAAATAAAATAAATAACGATAAAGATCTTGTCCTCCTATTAATCCCGAAAAATGACTAGGCTTCTTTGAAGATATCAAAGCCAAAATATTATAATATTTTATATTATCATCTATTTATGGTTTCTTAATGCTTAGTAAACAAAAATAATGCAATATTATGCCAAAGGTGAATAACCTAATTAAATATTATTGTAATACTTATTTTATTTTATGAAAAATCGTACATGATAAGTAACTATGTTATGGTAACAGACTAACAGTATTACGGTAACAATGTTACAGTAACAATATTACTGCAACAACATTGATTCATCGAAGTAACACAGAAAACAATATTAAAAGTTATGATTCTAACTCAATTCAACAACAAAAAACAAGTGAAAACATATTCGAACAAGTCCTTATGATATGCTAAAATCTTCTACAAGACCACAGCACAAAAACGTCGGAACATCTACAATAAGTATACATCATAATCACATAAAAAACACACAACAATGTTATAAGTCTCAAATAGTATTTCAAATTCAATAACGTAGCCGTCTTCATATAACCATATATATCTTCATGACAACTTATTCAGTATCTTTCTCTTTTTTGTATGTACGATCTCTTTGCACGCCTTTTTGTGTTGGTTGATTCTCAAACAATCTTCTTCTTCTTCTTCAAATTTTCTGACATTCAAAACAAAACATTCAGCCATTAAAAACTAAACCATATGCGCAAGCCGGTGGTCCATCATTAGTAATAACTTTACAGTAATAATATTACAGTAACATCATTTGTAAGGTTACGACAATGTTATAATTCGACATATTTAATTGGAAAAAATCACACAATATCATATATTGGTTATTAAACACATATCAATTAAAAGTCAACAGTAGCTGGAATTAAAATTGAATCATATAGAGTAATGTTGTTACTGTACTAATGAAGTACTCTTGTTACTGTAACACTGTTTCAGTTTCAGTTTACATTTACTTTATTATTGTTACAGTAACAATATTACAGTAATAATGTTACACTATATGTCGAGTATATTTACAGCGGTAGGTTAACTAATCGCCGCCGCTGCTGTATACCTCCAGTTTTCCTAAAAACAGATCTAGTTATGAATTTCACAATATCATAACCTTAACTTTTTCTCCAACAATATGAACACATACATAAATCCGAAATCGAACAATATAAACATGAGATTATAATACAATTCAAATATTCACATAATCGCAAATTATTAAATAAATCAATCGTAAATTAACAAAGCACAAATTAAAATTGCTGCTCAATTTCACCATGAAATAACCCTAATTTTTTGCAGAATTACTATGAACATTACAATCGGCATTAATCGCATGAACAATCGACAATAACAATATGAACACATACAACATCAGATTGAATATCAAAATCTTACATAATTTTGCATAACTTTCAATCGAATCGTACATAAAATCATACGTTGAATTCGAAAATCAACGAGAAATCACCAGGAAATCGATTGAAATCATGCAATCAATAATCTAATTGTATTATACCTGATTCTTGAGATGTTGAACCAATAATCTTCAGAGCAAGATAAATAATTAAATCGTACATAATATCACTCAACTTTTATTTTTTTTCCTTAGTTTTGCTTTGATTTTCCCCAAAATTATAGTATGCGTTGATTTTGATTGAATTATTTAATTGATTGATTCCTAAATTACAAACCCTAGGTAAAGTAACTTGGGGCAATTTTATTTCAGGAGAACGAAAATATGAAGGAGATTGAAATTTAAGAAGATTTGAGGGATATAATTAGGTTTGGATAATTTGGGGAAGATTGAGTTACTGGAAGAAAACTAAGAGCTAAAGAGCGTAGAGAGATAGAGTAGAAAGAAGAGAGAGAAAGTGATAATGAATTATGGGAATTTAGATTGAGTTACTAGGTTTATATACCTGATCTACAATTAAATCTCAGCCTTTAATTTGTGTAAGATCTAAGGGTGGAGATTCGCGGGACGTACTCACCTAAGATATGTGGACTCACCGGATGCATATATATATATATATATATATATATATATATATATATATATATATATATATATATTTTTTGTGCCTTATCTTATATTTAACATTAACGTAATTTTAACACGTTGGGTCAAACAGGTCCAGTTAGGTTATCCTGAATTAACATGTCGTTTTAAGGCAAATGAGTCATGGGGTGAGATTCTCAAGTCACAACCTTCAAAACACAGGTCAGATTTAAGACTCAGGTCATATTTTGATAGGTCTAGCTAACAAGGTAACATGTATTTTGCTTAAATGTCCCTTTATCTAATCATTTTTAATGAGTAAGTGTTACCTATAATCCCATCTCATTATCTTTTAAATTTTTCCACTATATTTTTATTATTATATCTAATATAATATAGAGTAGATGATGTGGTTTACTTTTTTATTATCTAAATATCAATCAAATAGAACAAGTATTTTATGAAACAATTCAATAAGTCAGATATTATATCATACGGAGTACTTTTTTAAAATTATTTTCCAAGATAATATAATATTTAAATGCATACCCGTGCAATTTGCACGGGTTTAAAACTAGTTAATATGTATTGACGTGACCCTTAACTACTTTTTCCATCAAGTTGTCTGTTAAGTATGTGACGTGGCCAATTGAATTATAAAATTATCTACAAGATAACCCTCTATTTTTTAAAATCCTACCAGGTAACCTTATTTTTTTTTCTTACAAAAGAAACAGTACACTCTAAGAAATACTTTCTTAGTCCCTCCATTTATCATTCTAAGCACGTTTTTCACTCAATTACTCCAAAAAAATGTCAACTCTCGGTATCATCATATCTTTAAGTTATCATTATCGCACTTCTCCAAAAACCGGGTTCAAAGATTAACAACGAATTCCACTATTAAGATTTAACCTTACGTTTACAAATGAGTCTCTACTCCTCAATTGTACGCAACTTTATTATACCAATTTGTCGAATAATTGAAGTGAGTCAATGTTAGTTGTTTCAACATTTCAGTTTAGGGGTATCAATGGGGTTTCCAAAATAAAAGTTTTTGAATTGGATGAAACATATGATCAAATTTGGGTTTTATATCGAACAAAGTTCGTACTAGATTTTCTTTTAAACTAGGTTAATTGATAGATAATAAGGGTTGATTTGACAATTTTGGATGTAATTGAGTAAAAATGTGAAAAAAGATTAGTTAAGGGATTATATTTTTAAGCAGGTGTGATTTCTAGAAGAGGTAGGGTTATCTTGTAGAATTTTAAAAAATAAAGGGTTACCTTGTAGAAAATCTCATACATCAATGACACGTCACATACTTAACAGGCAAATTGACGGCACGCCGATACGTATAAAATTGAAAGTTACCATATGTGATCTTTGAAAAGTAGGGTTACCACGTAGAATTTGAAAAAACACATGGTTAACATATAGAAAAATCCTTTTATTTATCGTAAGCATTTTTTTCACCTTTCTTTTAGCATTTTTTATATTAAGGTTTTTGTTATGATAATGAGTTTTTTTTTTCAACAAAGTTTTTTATCTTTATAAAACTGTTATTTTAATTTAATTATTTCTCATAATTTTTGTCGACTGATTTATCATTAATTGAGATAAATTTTAATAATCTTACATTCATTTTCGTTTGTATATATTTGTATATTGTATATATAACGTAATGTGTGTAATTTATGTTTGTGCTTTTAATTGGCAACTGAACACTGTAAATTGAAGATTCAACATTGAGGGTTGTAATTAATTCTGAGTTTGGACGTGATCCTTAAAATCAGAAAAGGAAATTTAGCTTTTTGACTTATTGACTTTCAACCACAGAGCGTCACCTAGGCTTTGTGGTTGTTGCTTTAATAAGTAGTGATTCATCATTTTTGGATTGGTGGTTTTAGTGGCTTATACATGTTAAAGTTGGGTACATAGGTTAATAAGTTATACAAGCTCTATAATGGGGTGATTACAAATTGTTTGAGGATTTTTTTTTGGAAAGTAAGTATAAATACATTTTTTTTTGGCAGCAAGTATAAATACTACAAGAGTGATATTTCGTCAAATGGATTTGAGCTGGATAGACTTCAAAAGTGGTCAACCTTTCCCGTAAAGTATTAACACTACTGCGTTCCCGAGCGCGAATCTGAGACCTGTTATTAAGATACAATTACCCTCACCAAGGTAAATAAGTTCATTTCATACGAATGTAAAATAAAACGGTCTTTCAAGAACGCATAAAACATGCATAAAAAGGGGATTGCATAACAATTACAAAATAATATAGACAAATATGGAGCATGGCATTTACCATAAGTTTTATCCATTCAATCAAAAATTTAAGGCGAAGCTAAATCTCAATCAACAATTTTAGGGAACTCATAAATCCATGGGTAAAACCGACCAATCCACTGGATTTATTGACTCTTTGACAAATTACCCTTACACAACTATTATTTATTTAAATAGAAGAGAAAACCAGGGGCAATGTTGTCCAATTAACAACAAATCCAGTGGACTAGTTATTTTCCCCAGTGGGTTTAGGGCCACCCCTAAAACCTTGGTACTTCCTACGTGTCAATCATTTGTATAATCAAAATACCCCTTATATATAAAAGATAAATAAATACTTGAGAATTGAGATGGAGGAATTACATTATCAAGCGAGTTCCTTTTAACTTTGAAAAAAATTTATTGACAACTAACAGTAGTATTGTTCCTGCCTTCCAGTGTTTCAGCCTTTCAGGCATCCTCAGAGTCCAATACTTTTTTGAGCCACTAGTTAGCAAAAGAGGTCTTATTCTAGTAATCAAAAGGAAAATGCGATATACATATGCTGCAACTCCCGGATCTGTTTATGTTATACTCGGCTTACGCCTTCGTTTAACCATAAGATACGTCTAACCACCACTTTTCCAAACCGTGGAGGATTTCACAATCTTTAACCCAAGTGAAAATGGATTTGCAGCATGCTAGTAACGTTGTGTACGCCCACCCTGTCAAGGTCCTCTTTTTAGGGGACAAAATGGATCCGGGAGGAGAATTTTCACAAATGCTTCAAGAATTTCATTAAAACTAACATAAAACATCAAATAATATTTAAAATTCCCGCGGCTTATAAATGTCTCGAGCTCCAGCTAATGGTCTGGTACATGGACCAACTAAACCAGCTATGGATGCATCATCTTATCCCCAAAAAAATCATGTATTCTAATATGATGGTTTTCACTAATTTATTTAGTTCCAGCAAAATTTGCATGTCTCAATGACTCGGTGCAAAACATAATAAAGAAAGTGAAGAGAGATTTGCTGATGCTTGATGTCAGCTACCTTCACACAAATCCGGGGTAATAATCTATAGGGTCTGATCCAATTTAGTTGCAGGTGAATCGGACCTACAATCCGATAGTCTTCTGGACCTTTTGGATTTGGTTCAAGAATATCCAAGTCATCTGTAAGCCAATAAACCGGGTTAGTACTTGATCAATGGAAGCAAACAAAAATGTTTGAATTAAAATATGAAAAGAGTGATTACCATGACGTGTGGGGCGATTCGAACGCAGTACACTGGAAAACCTGTGTAGAATTTAAAAGGTCCTCCCGCTTTCAATGTTTTCATGGCACAGTCCAAGGAGCCGGTATAAGGATACTTTCCGGTAGCGTCGGGCTGCATTTTCTGTATTTGGGTTTTCACGTAATCGAACGGTAGACTGCATGCAGCAGCAAAGAATCCAGAGACTGCACTGGCGCCTGGTGGAGAACAGACACGAGTCATGACCATAAAAAACAAATAGTAACTACTACTCTGTCACTGTGACCCAAAGTATCACTATTACGTATGAATGATGCGAAAAATCATGATAAAACTGAACCACCTACTTAATTAAGAGATCACAGGACAAATAGTAGGACGTATTCAAGAATTTAAGCGTCCATTTGAATTAAGAATCAAACGTAGGCAGCAAAATGCATGTCCAGAGGAAAGGGATTCTTTGGATAAAGGATCATTTCAAAATAGGGAATAGGAGAAAAGCGCAGGATCTATACACAAAGGGAGCATCTTAATTCTCAACAGACTTTAAAATCTGTTCTTACTCGAAAAAGTATTAATAATTTCAAGATGACCAGCATTGGTAACCACATGACCACGGTTTTTTTAGATGACAGAGGGAACCCAGAACTGCTACCTTTTACCAGGTGAACATACGTGATAAGCCTACATCGACGTCTAAAAGGCATGGTCTCTGGCATATATAACCCCCAAAAGATTGCTCCTGAGTCCTGACGGGATCGAACTTGAGACCCCAGGATTTTTACTCAAATTTTTAACCACTAGACTTCATTCTTGTGGGCACATTTTGCACCATTTAATAATACTTCTTATGAAAAATTCCAAAAACACTAACTACAGGATCACTTAGTGTAGGGAAAAGCGCACCTCAGCACTCTAGGGAACAACCGAACAAGATAGACAATAACCTTTAATACGAGTTAAGGAGATTAAGCCCAAGAGAGCATCTCGAAATACAAGTCTATATGGCTATGTTTACAAATTTCGATTTTCAAATCACTGGCCCTAATTTAACTATGTTCCTATATCAAGTATCACTTATCTTAGCAGTTGTTCCTTGAGACTCTAACCTCCAAATACAAGTCTACATGGCACTGTTTCCGAATTTCAAATCACTGACCCTCATTTAATCGTGTCTATATATATGGAGTATCACTTAGAGTATTAGTTGTTTCTCATAAATTCTAACTCTACAGAACACTTTCCACAACATAATCCCAGAATATGGAATAGGATCCAAATTCTAGATTCAAATTTCAAACCACTAACCCTAACCGAGTCAACGCTCCTTAAGCCTCGTCATCTCAACGTGATCTTGCGTATGCCTTTTGAAATAGGATCCAAGCTAACATTTGTACTGTCTACCAGTGTTGTATCTATGACTACGTATTTTAACCTACTGCATATTAATATATTATAGGCCTCTATCCAGCGCTCAAAGACAATTGCACAATTCTTGAATGAAACTTCACAAACTATATTACTCCGCCCGCCCCGTTCATTTCTTTACGTTTGATTAAAATACTCCTCAAAAAGAAAAAAAAAAAGATAAGCAAATGATTGGAACGGAGGGACTACATTTTATGAAACCTTGTCTCTGCACACAATAATAATGTTAAAGCCTTTTAAACTGTAAGATTGCTTTAGGCTTCCAAAATATAAAGTGAAGGTCAACAACTATGTCAGACGAATTCTTTGTTTCGATAACGGGATTTGAAGGTAAAAGAGAGGAAAACAAATACCGTGTTTGGTTAGCAAATTGGTTTAGAAGGGTTTGGACAGAAAGAAAATGGATCTCTCCATCTTGAAGCTACGTTTACAAGAGCAGTAGCTACGTTTACAAGAGCAGTAGCTTAAAATACCTTCAGCTACAATAATGCTTGTAAACAAGCCACAATGACTAGTTTTCAATACTTTGTACTGCCTCCCATTAAGTGGAAAAGCACCTTTTGGAAATGGCAGATATATTAATTAAGGTATGTATGTAGATTGTACAATGTTTACCAAATTATCCTTGTTGGAAATTTGGCAGTGGAATGTAGGGGGCACGGTATTCTCAACATGGATGATTTTATTTAAGTGTTGTATGTGTATGATGTTACATTATATGAGGGGGAGACGATGTTATTGGTGAGACCTTATAAGCTCCATTGTTAGAGCTTAGGACTACACACATTAAGCTAGTGAGCACTTAGTATTCATAGTGCTCTAAGTAGGCTTGTTCAGCCTTCATACAGTGCTCTAGATTATTCTTTGCGTAGACTATTCTACATTTTGTCTAGACTATTCTACAACATTAAGTATATGTTGTTACTCCTAGATATCTCTAGATACAAAATATTTGTAGCTACTTCTTAAGCAAGATTTTTCTAGATTAATTCTTTTAAGAATCCTCCTTCTACTAACCCACCAACCATTAGTTCTCAAACTTCTACCACCTCAAAACTTCCTTCTTCCTCCACCCATCCCACCAGCCTACACCTCACCCTACTTCATGCCTGACGCCGCCGACCCACTTTCCTTCCTTTGACATCGGTGTTGACCCCATCATCCCCCCCACCCCCACCCCCACCCCCACCCCACCACGAGTCTGCAACTACACCCACAAAACCACCATCAACCCACCGAGAAAAGTCTTGCCCTCCTTAAAGCACTACTCAACCACTTGAAAAACGAACTCGTGTGGTTGCAGCACTGGAGGTGAGTGGTAGTGGTTGACCATGGAGGGTGGATATAGGTTGGGATGGGAGATGAGTATCAAGAGGGATTGTAAATAGTTGAGGGTATATCGGTCTTTTTGTGGGTTTGTTTTTACCAAATATGGAAATTCTACATTTCTAGTGAATGAGCTGAAAAAGGAAAACTATGCTTTCCCAAAGAATGGGGGCCTGGGAGGGAGTATATATTAAACTGGCAATGACACTCAGCAAAAGCTCTCTTATTTCCCTAGTCTTGTTTACAGAAATATCTCTTCAATGAAATGCCTTATAATGTACGGAGTAAGTTACCAATGCCTAATAAATGCCCTCAAAAATCAGTCTCTAAATTTTAGTTCATTTACATAGGAAAAAAAAAAGGTGACGTGACGATAAACCAAAAGAACAAGGTATATAACCCATGAAGTTACACCCTTCACACAGAGAAAATGAACGGGAGATGGAGAGTTCCTTGTAGTACAGTAACGGAATCAAAGATGTATCTTACCTACAACAGTGGAAGCTTCACCCAAGCCAACAGAATCCCTGAAAAACTCTACGGACTGATCATAAGAAGCAAGCATTCCCATGTTCAATGCCATTGCTCTCACGACTGTAGGACCCGCACCTTTCCACATTGCCAAAAACCCCTCATCTGAGATGATCTTGGAAAGAGCATGGAATGCATTCTTGTAATGCCTCCGTTGAGCAGCTGGAAGAGTAGCATCAGCTTGCATACGGATGAGTGCAAGATCAGCAGGGCTACCAACAGACGCTCCAATAGCACCAGCAGTTAATCCACAAAGGGCTTTCTGGTAGAGAGGCAACGGCTTCCCATCATTAGCAGCTATAGCTTTGGCTGTCAAAATCCTAAACAAAATGCAAAAACCAAAATTAGAGTAGAAAGTAATCGTGCTCTTCAAAATTCATACGGTAGAGATTACATGATATTCTAACCACTCAAAAGGTGTAGTGTACAACACAATGATAAAGGAAAATGCTTTCTAGGAGATAGCATACAGCAAAGATGCAAACATATGTTATTTGGACATATATAGAAGTACTAATTGTGGGTATGTGCTCGAGTGTCGGACTCAGCTATTTTCAAATAAAATCCTCATAATTCGGTGCCTACAGGTGATAAGATGGAATGCATAAGCCAGAAATATGCTTACTTGAAAGAACCAAGTCTGGCAGTTGTATATGTGGCTTGCCTAAGTAACCCTGCAGACAGACCCTGCACCAAACGAAAGCAAATAAAATAGTTAGGCATTAATATGTCAAGGTTTCAACACACACACCATGATTTTAAGAGATCTCAAGTGGTAAGTATTGTACTCCCTCCCTTCAAATCCAAATGGCACTTATGCTTTTTGTACACTATTCACAACTAAGAAGAATCTTCCCATTTCCTCTCAATATATACGATAAAATATATTCATGTAGGATCTTGTTTTATTCATCTTTAGGAGTACATTAAAAATATCACACTTTAATAATTTTTACAAATGTCTTTACGTTGTAAAACATGTGATGGCAAACGTGAAAAAGGCGCAAGTGTCATTTGGATTTGAAGGGAGGGAGTATATTAAAAGAAAATGTTGGTCAAAGTCAACATCTTTTGACCTGCAAAATGGATCAATAGGAACATATATGGGATGAAAGGAGAGCTATGTATTTTAAAAAGAAAAAAAAAAGGAAAATAGATCAGTTCCATCACATTAGATTTCCAGTTTTACTGCTTAGCTGTGGATGGCAACAAAAAGCTTCAAACAGGGTTTAGAACCCTTGTACAGTGAGGCGTATTGGCCTCCCACAAACCAAACTAGAAGATGGTAGCTCTTATGGAACTAAGCCACGATCGAACATTGTCATACTTAAATGTATGTGTCAAAAGCAACTCTGCCAAGAATCCGTCTTTGTGTTTGGTTAAGGCAGCGTCAACTACAAACTAAGGACAGATCTACGTTTTGGCAAAATCAATAAAAGTAAAAGATACCTTGTAGAAGGCACCAACACCCTCAGCAGCAAGCATGGTCTTGGTGACTTGGGTAGCAGATCCCTGACCCAGTTGAATTCTCACCTACCCAATTCACAACACACATTTGAATTCACAATTCCATCCACAGATCAAGATGTCATTCCACTTATTTCATGCAAAAACAAAATAACAAATCAAGCATTATACAAACCCAGATCAAAATCTCAGTTACCCTTCTCATAAAATACAACTAAAGACACATTATGAAAATCCAGAACCCTAAATTCATTTTCCAAACAGCTAAAAATTGATAATTGACATTGTTTCCAATATGATTAACAAATCAAGCAGTATACAAACCTAGATCAAAATCTCAGCTACTCATCTCATAAAATCCAACTAAAAAAACACATTATAAAAACTCAGAACCCTAAATTCATTTTCCAAACAGCTAAAAATTGGTAATTGACATTGTTTCCAATATGATTAATAAATCAAGTATTATACAAATCTAGATCAAAATGTCAGCTACCCATCTCATAAAATCATCTAAAAACACATAATACAAACTTAGAACAGTAAATAAACTTCTAAACAGCTGAAAAAGTGTGAATCAAGAAATATGAAAAATCCAGCTGAAAACCTCAAGTACCCATTTCATAAAAACCACCAGAAACAAAAATGGTATGCAAATGAGTAAAATAAAAAAAGAGAGTACCTTGATCATATCAATGGGTTGAATGACACAAGTGGCAAGCATACCAGAAGTACCACCATTAACAAAAGGTTTAACAGTTAGCCATACTCCACTTGATTTAGCAGTTTGATCCGCCATTGTTGGTATGTAGGAATCTCTCTCTCTGTCTCTCTCTTTCGATCTGAACAACCAAACAAACAAGGAAAGACTCGACAGAAAGAGAAAGAGAAAGAGAGAGAGTGAATAATAAGGTGAAGCGAGATAGTTATATACGGAGTAGTAGATGCACACTGTTACTGCTTGTGTTTGACCCTTTTAATATACGAGTACGTTAAAAATGTTTTGAGTTTATATCAAGTATACTTTGGAAAGCTCGCCAAAACAAATTCAAGTGGGGCGTAGTAAGGCATGAATCGTGAGGTTGAGCTTTCTTTTGGTTTGTTTTGCGTTACTTGCAAGCGTAAGCAAAGGGGATGGATTAGTTCTCAAATAAGACCGTCACAAGTCACAACCATCTTCCACTTATCCACCCAATTGCCCCTCCCACTTGTTGTTTTGTATCACGTCACAAGCTTGTAACAAATTTTATCTGTCACAAATGAGAATATAAGAATTTGTGATTTTAATATCACGAATTATCAGGTAAGGCGATTTCTTAACTTAACATCAGCCCAATAACAAAAAGTCCAGCATATAAGGAAAACAATCACATAAATAAATTATAAAAAAAAAACTTCACCTATTTTTATTCGGTTATTCCCCACGATCATATTATCGCATTCACCTCTCTCAACCTTTAAATCCAGCCTCTGACGACAAATCATCGATCATATGATAAAATTGGTCACTATTTAGATTAAATTGTTGATGTACCGCGAGAAGGGATCATACAACACAAGATGGGACATAAAATGGAACACTCCGCTCTCCTCTTGTTGTTTGCCTTCCTAGAGCTCCATCCTCGCCAATCAGCCATTGATACCACCTAAAATGACAACCTCTAAATCCAGCCTCTGACGCCGACTACCTTCTTCACGTAAATTTTCCACACAAGTTTTCATCTCAAAACCATAAGTTTGTTATCTAAAACATTCGGTTTTCAAGCTAACTTTGTTTCCTTTTTGGTAAAAGGTAAGCTTGTATTAATAAGATAACCAAATACATATATCGTTTTAAACAAACTAGCTCACTAAGCTACAACATAATAACTCTTTTAACACAAAACTACATCAATGGTGAATATGGTTACTAGACTTCATCCTATTCTCCATCTCCATATTAGCAATCAAGAACTCAGGTCTCATGACCATGCCATCAACTCTACATCTATTCCTTGCCCACCAGATTGAGTAAACAAGTGCAAGGATTTGAGCAGCAACTTTAGTATTCGTACTCAGGTCCCTAAATCTTCTTCTCTGCCACCATTCAACTATATCCATTGCTGGCAGTTGGAAACCTAGCATTCTGGACAAAAGTTGAAGGCATTTCTGACTGTAGATACAGTTGAAAAACAAATGAGAATGAGATTCTATAACATCTGTACAAAACAAGCACCCCTCATTGTTAATGATGTCCATCTTCTTCAGTCTGTCTCTAGTAAGTAACCTTCCATGCTGCACCAACCAACCTGTGAAGCTATGTCTCGGTATGGCTTCCTTAACCCATACAAAGTTAGACCATTCCACACAAGGAAAACTAGGGTGAAGCCAAGCATAACCATCTCTAACTGTGTAGGATTGATCCTCATCTAGCCACCAATTTCCCACATACCCAGCTAACATAAGATCTCTGATCTTACATAGCTTTCTTCATGCCCAGCTGCCATTTTCATATGGGTTATAAGTTTTCCAATCTTTTTCTTTTATATAAACAACATGCACCCACTGCACCCAAAGATGATCTTTTTTCTGAGCCAGCCACCAAATGTACTTACCCAAAGCAACTTGTTCCATTTCATCAGATCCTGCATCCCTAGGCCACCATTTTCCTTATTCTGACAGAATTGCTCCCAAGAAACCAATGCATTTCCATGATCATTGGTCTAGTCCAGTTCAAAGAAAGTTTCTGCAGATGCTTACTATTTTATTTAGTATGGCAGAAGGCAATACAAAAATCCTTGCCCAATAGGAATGTAAATGAGACAAGACAGCTTTTATAATAACCATTTTGCCTGCATAGCTGAGTTTTCTGCTTTCAATTGCACGAATCCTGCTAACCACTCTATCCACCAACCCTGAGCATTCAAGAACAGAGAGCTTCCTGGCAGCTATGAGGATCCCACGGTACTTAAAAGGTAACTTCCCATGAGTCATTCTTGATACTTTCACAATCTCATCAATAAGAACTCTTGCCACTCCATTACTATAGATGCTAGATTTTCCCTTGTTCATTGTCAATCCAGAAGCTCTAGAAAAAGACTCGAAAGCTCTTAACATACCAGTAATAGACTCTTTATCTCCACGACAGAAAAGGAGTAAATCATCAGCAAAAGCAAGATGGTTAACTTTGGTAGTCATTATCTAAAAGTTTCAGTAAACTATAAAGCAATACTAAACTTGTAATAAGAAGACACAAACAAAACAAAAAGAAAATGATTTCCCCTCATTATTATACAAAGTTTTGAAGCCAAACTTAGAGTGTCTGAAATTAGTTTTTTTTAATATTTTACTGCCCACTTAAAATTTTGAGTTTATTATGTAGTAGAGATTTTAAAGTAATTTCAAACTTAAATTCCAAGTTCTTAATATGAAAATATGACTATTCAAGTTAAAACGATGTTATATTTCACAAGTAAATAAGAAACTTTGAAACTTTCATTCATAATCATTGATTTACTCAGCCATGCATAGTGCAGTGTAAACTCACTCGGCATGCAGGAATGCAGCCCGAGTTCAACTCAACTTTAAAAATAGCAAATGACCTTATGGACTGTTTGGGAACCTGGATTTCATTCTAAAATGAGCATTCAGCCCAAATACATTGTTCGGGAAGCAAAAAATATTTGGATTTGGATTTCCCAAAAATCCAAGTAAATTCAAAGCCTTAATGAAATAGTCCCTATCAAATGACATCATCAGGTATGTCATTCTAAAATCTCACAACTCTTCCCTTCCTCTCACGATAACTCCTTCCTCCTTTCTTCAACTAAGCTTTCATGGTGATGAAATTCAGCAAAAAAAAAAAAGTTTAATTGATAGGGTTTTTGCATTGCGATCATCAACGAATCTAATCTTCGCCGAATTATAGTGAGTTCGCTCTTCTTTATACTATTAAAACGCTTTAATTTTATTTCTAGGGTTTGTTTAATTAATGGTAGAATCGATTTCCTTCTTTGACGTTTATGCGTTTTTTGCTTACTCAATCCGTCTTAGTTATTGTTATCGTCGAATAATCACATTTTTCTGACATCGATTACTAACAAATATTAATGACGATCTTAGGAGCAACTTAATATTGTCAATCATATATAGATGAAACTGTAAACTATGTTGTTAACGGTGATAATTGTTGTCTTTATTGTGTATTTAGTTATTCCTGTTTTAGTTGATAGATATAATTGCTTTGCACTTGTTTCTTATGGTGGCTAACAATTTGTATGTTGGTTATGCTATGTCGGTAATGCTAATTATTTTATGAATTATTTATTATGTCGGTAATGCTGATAATTTTCATATATTTGGTATAGAATAATGTGTCTGATGAAAGTAGTTCACGGGTTTCAAGGAAACGGGTTAGTATAGAGGAAGAGGAGGACGATGTGGAATCTATCACACTGGTAGTGAGTTTTATTGTTGTTTTAGTTGGGGCACTAAATAAACAAAGGTATAAAGTAAGAGATTTTGCTTGGAATGAACAAGAACGAGTAGAAAAAGGGCTATGTGGTTAGATACTTAGATACGTTAAGAAATAACACGAAATGTCAAGAACAATTGTGTTTTGATCGAAGATGTTTTGAAAAATTACTACGAGTTTTAAGGGCACGGGGTGGGTTAGTGACTTCTTGGAATGTCACGGATGAAGAGGTAGTTGCATTTTTCCTTCATACCCTCGCTCATAATTTGAAAAATTGAACTATCCAAGCACTCTTTGCTCGATCAGGTGAAACTGTAAGTCACCAATTTCATATCGTTCTCCGAGCAGTACTGAGGATTGGGGAAGCACTACATTAAAGAAGCTGATTATAACTCTAGTTTTGTTCATGACCCAAAGTGAAAATGGTTTGAAGGTGTGGTTGGAGTACTAGATGGTACTCATATAGATATGACAGTCCCTCTTGAGGATCGATGTAGGTATCGCAACAGGAAAAGGCGTTCTCACTACAAATGTGCTAGCTACATGTGATTCACAACTTTGCTTTACCTATGTTTTACCCGGTTGGGAAGGTTCCGCTTCTGATCCTTGCATTCTTCGAGATGCCCTTCTAAGGCATCCCTATCATTTAAAAGTACCAACTAATAAATATTTTCTTGTTGATTTGGGATATACCAATGGTGAGGGTTTTTTGGCTCCGTATAAGCGTACTAGGTACCACTTGAATTTATGGCGAGGGAACAAACACACAAATTCTAAAGAGCTATTTAACTTGGTACACTCATCAGCTCGCAACACAATTGAAAGAGCTTTTGGGTGTGTGAAAAAGCGTTGGGCTATCTTGAGAACTAGTAGTTTTTTAATTAAAAAAACTCAAGTTCGAATCATAAATGCTTCTTTCATTCTTCACAACTTTTTACGATTCGAAAAAATGGATGAGACGACTCTTATGGCTGAGGTTGAACAAGATCTACAAAATGCCCCTATTGAAGAAGAGGAAGATGAAGGTTATGTAGTTAGTGCCCAACAAACAGAGTAAAATAAATTTAGGGACGAGCTTGCAAAAAAAATGTGGAAAAGTTATCGAGCTAGTAGAGCAAGGTATTGTAAGAGATCGCTACTTCTTCAACTATTATTATTATTGTAATCTGAAATGAAACTAGGATAAACAGTGTCACTCATAAGTCAAGTATTCATTGATATGTGTTTTGTTGTGTGAGTGCTTGTTGCTGTTTATTTGTTGTTAACATTGTTTGTATAAGTTATATTTACATGCTATTAGTTAAAAGCTTTCATGATTACTATGAACTTACATCTTCCTCTCTTATAGGCAATGACGGAAAAACAAAAGCACGTTTTTTCTTCTGGGAAATCCAAGAGAAGAAGCTATGTTTCGTGGAATAACCAAATGGACGCTATTCTAATTTCAGTATTGTGTAATCAAATAGTTCAAGGGAACAAAGCTGATGGTGACTGGAAGCCTCAAGCTTACCAAGCCGTAGTCGATGAGATAAAAAGCAAGATGGATATGTGCCTTACCACTGAAAACGTGAGTAATCGAGTCAAAGTTTGGAAAAAGCATTATGGAGAAGTTATGGAGATAAGAAACGACTAGGTTTAAGTGGGATGATGAAAGAAAGATGATATTAGTTACTGTAGACGAAATGACAGAGTGGACGAAGTACACACATGTTACTTACTTTAATCTCTTCTTTTATAAAGTTATTTTCCTTACGCCTTGTCATTGCTTCAAGTCTATTTTGAATCCTCATTTTTGATAAGTTCATGTCAACTGAAAATTACTGGCGTATATCAGTAAGCACCATGGTCTGATTTTGCAGGATAGCCCATCGACATCTCCTTGTTTCAACAAACACATTGTACATTGGGATGATATTTGTGTGTTGGTTGGCACTGATCGAGCTCTTGGTGACGGGTTCGAGCATAATGAAGAAGGTGTTGCAACGTTGGACGATGAAGGAGATGGTGGTAGTTCAAGTGCTGACACCACTTCAACTACTTCCAAGAAAAAGCAAAAACGAGATGTATTGGTCGAAGTCGTTACTAGTTTTGCTAAATCGTTTCAAACTTTTGTTGATAGCAAGGTCAAACCTGCATCATTGAGCGGGAAAGAAGTATATGATGAAGTTTCCAATGTGTACGACATCCTCCCTCATCAAATATTAAGAGTTGTGAAGATACTAATGAGCTCTCCTAAAGAGTTTCAAATATTGAAGGACCTTCCCGAGCAACAAAAATTGGACTGGATCTTGCTGTGTCTTGCTGACGGTTTATCTTTTCTAAGATTAGATGAGATTAGAGGCGTTCTTTAATGCCGTGTAGATTTTCTTTTGACAACAATGTCCTCTAGATTTTGTGTTTATGAGAAACTCTTTTGAAATTGTAATTGTCGCTGTCAAATTGTGTATACATTGTGGTACCATACTTTACTTTCCGACTCAGTTTCAGGAAAAGTGTAACTTTTCGAATTTTTTCGTGTTGTTCACTCTGCAAAAGTTTTGGCCTTGCAAACACACAATTTGAATGGTAATAGTTATATGTTGTAGTTGTACAAATCTGGATTCTCAAATTTTTGATCTTGCAAAACACAAAATTTGATTTTTTAATACCTTGTTTTACAAACAAAGAATTTAAATTTGCAATTCTTGATTTTGATTTTTATATTTCCAATTAACAAATTGAAATGAAATCATGGTTTCCAAACGCCACCTTATCAAATTCTGAAATTTTGTGACAAGTAACTTGAATGAGTTATAACATACTGTAAGAATTTTCAAGAATTTAGGAGAGGTTTTACTATTTAAAACACAAATATCAACTCAAACAGTCAGAAATAGACCCTGACTAAGACACATTTTGTATTGCTGAAAGTAACAAAGATATAGTCACTTGATTGACTTCCACAACTTGGCACAGGAAGACAACTAGTTAACTTGACAAGTTCAAGACTTAAATCCACAGATTAACACAGGATTAAGACTCAGACTTGAACAACACAACTCAAACAACTCACAGTAGACACAGAGTTGATTCAGTAATGCCAAACAGAGTCTAATCTATCATTCACAGCAAGCACAGAATGATAACTAGGTCTGATTCAAACTACAGACTTAAGCACAAGTTTGAGAGTTGAGAATTTGATGTGTCTTGATGTGTCTGAAGGCTTACAGAGTACTCTCAGTCCATTTAAACTCCCCCTTCTTCATGCATTCAGTGATGGGAGCAGCAATAACACTGGAGTTCTTGATGTGTCCGATGTGTCTGAAGGCTTACAGAGCACTCTCAGTCCATTTAAACTCCCCCTTCTTCATGCATTCAGTGATGGGAGCAGCAATAACACTGAAGTTCTTGATGAATCTTCTGTAAAATGAAGCTAGGCCATGAAAGCCTCTCACTTATGTGATGTTCGTAGGGATTGGCCAAGACTGAACAACAGTTACCTTGTCTTGATCCACAGAGATCCCCCTTCCTGATACCACATACCCTAAAAACTTAACCTCTTCTGTCATGAATGTACATTTCTCCAACTTCCCAAATAGCTTACATTCTCTCAAAATCTCAAAGACTGATTCAAGTGTCTCAAGTGATCTTCCTGATTTTTGCTGTAAATGAGTATGTCATCAAAATAAACAACCACAAACTTGCCTAAACATGGCCTTAGTACTTTTGTCATTAGTCTCATAAAAGTACTAGGTGCATTTGATAGTCCAAATGCCATAACAAGCCATTCATAGAGCCCATGCTTTGTTTTGAAGGCAGTCTTCCATTCATCACCATCCCTGATTCTCACCTGATGATAGCCTTGCCTGAGGTTTATCTTTGAGAAGACTCTAGACCCACTCAATTCGTCTAACATATCATCCGGTCTAGGTATGGGAAACCTGTATTTGACTGTGATATTGTTTATAGCTCTACTGTCTATTCACATTCTCCTAGTGCCATATTTCTTGGGCACTAGTAAGGCAGGCACTGCACAAGGGCTAAAAGATTCTCTTACAAACCCTTTGCTCATCAAATCATCAATTTGACTCTGCAGCTCGTGAGTTGCCTTAGGGTCACACCTCTATGCAGGCATGTTAGGGAGTATAGATCCTAGCACAGGGTCAATCTGATGCGCAATCCCTCTCAAGGGAAGTAGGCCACTGGGCAGCTCTTCAGGGAACACATCCTTGAACGGGCTTATCAATGGTTCAACTTTTGTAGGAACTTCAATTTTCTTACCCTCACGAATCTCCCTTGACAGCAAGAATAGCACAGGTTGTTCCTCCTTGAAATCCTTCACCATAGCTGCCTCAGACAGAAATAAGACCC
>JAIUZE010034486.1:0-12387 GCA_022085475.1 Heliosperma pusillum | reverse complement strand
CCGAGCTACTCTTGCTCCATTCCCCACTCGCAGGTCCACAGCACCCCTTGCGAGAGTTGTGATGTTTCTTAGGCCCTGCAAATGATTACGCAGATGAGAACCACAACCAGTATCTAATACCCAAGTTCCAAAACTTGCATGGTTAATCTCAATCATATGAATAAAAGAAGAAGACATACCAACAGGAGAGACACGGCCTGCTTTTATGTTCTCACGGTACACGAGGCAGTTCCTCCTCCAATGCCCAAGCTTGTGGCAATGGTGGCACTCCACGTTACCTTCATCGCTCTTTGTCTTGCCTTGTGGGCTACCGCTAGTCTCACCAGGCCCACTCTTGCCTTGCCCTGGCTTTTTGAATTTCGGCTTCCCTACAGCTAGGTTGGCCTTAGCCTTGCCCTTACCTTTGCCCTTGTTTGCTATCATGAGAACGTCCTATTTCAGACTCCCACTCAATTTCAGATCACTCTCTCTCTGTACGAGGAGTGAGTGGAGTTGATGAAGACTCTTCTTCATATCATTCATATAGTAATTTGCCCTGAAAAGGGCAAAACCATCATGAAGTGAATGGAGAACGCGGTCAATGACGATCTTCTCATCGATTTTGCAACCAAGTACCTCCAGTTTCTCGACATTCTCAATCATATCAAGAATGTGTGGGCTAACCGGTATGCTCATAGCTAACGATCCTCAGAGCTTTCGAGAACTCGTTAGAGAGCGTGGTGAAAATCTTATTCGCACCATGGGCAATGAATCGCCTTTGCAAATTTGATTCCATTGAAAAGATGAGTACGTTCTTTATCGCACCCGCCTCCATCATGAAATCACTATAAGCAAGTGATTCATTGCTCCTGCATTGGGGCCTGGGTTGGGCGGTAGTGGCTCAGTCAAGTACTTGAGCTTACCGTCAGCAATGGCAGCATTCCGTAATGCCGCCTCCCAGTCCGCAAAGTTGGACCTGTTATTCTTCAGTCGCGTTGACTGATTCATAGTGTCCATGAAAATCTTAAGCCAGGACTCACGTCCGAGCGTGGCACTTGGCATTGGGTCATCAGTATGGCCAGCCATTTGTTATTAGCAGTTATATCTGTATATAACGAATTCAAAAACTGTGAAAAAGAAAATAAATATGATAAGTATTCATCGTTTTAAATTTTGAGTCTAATGAAAAACTGTTTAATGCGATGACTCGTGCATTTATACAATTGACCTCCCTCAAGAATTATATAAATGATCCCAAGACTCAATTTCTGTAAATTGATAAGCCAACCTCTTGGCTAATTCTACTTTTAGAATTCCTGGTCGATAAATTTCTGTAAATTCTATCTTTAGTCCATCATAATCATGACATATTACTCGTACTATAATGTTGAGATAAAAATAGGTCAACACTCACTACTTACCCAACTAGAAGGGGTCATATTATGACTTCCGACGAAGAAGGGGTTCATAGTAGTTTTCCCTATAAAGACTAGTCTCAATTTTATTTATAGGGGAAGGTCCCATCATCTTAACTTTAATTCATTTGAAGTGAACGAATGTCTAACAACTCGAGAATGATTTAAACTAAGGTGATGGACCTAAAAGCGAGTGACATCTGTATGTCCATGATTATAAAATTCAAACTGTATGAATCATTTTTCATGCATTTTTAGGTGGTTTGGTTTAGGCGGAATATGATGCAATTATCTATCATGTGAATAAAGCAACGAGAATGGAAAAATAAAACGCAAAATAAAACACCTAGTGTGGCCTAACTACCAAAATGAACAAAATACAAGTTGGAATCCACCCTTGGACCCGAGAAGCTTGTCTTGATGTTCCATCTTGGTCCATATAGCGGGAGTGAGCCATCCGATCTCCATCTTGAATCTTCTCAAAATACATTTTAAAAATTACAAATGTAAACCTATTTACATTCTAATTCAAAATGATTCCAAAAATTAAAATTACAAAGGGGAGATACGAGATCTCAAAATACAACCAAGACTATGTTTCCATCATTACGAAAACATAATCTACTAAGGCCACACTAGTAAATTACAACTGATTGTACAAAAATGCGTAAAATTAAACCATTCAAACAACATTCAACATAATAAAAGCATCAACTAAAAATTAATCATACAAAACATAATGCATAAATAATATTGATTAATTATCCAAACCACCATTAAATCATGTGACGATTCCGTAATTCATCACGAGATTTCAATCAAAATCCAATGAAATTCATAATCAATATGAATTAAAACAACATTATTTTAAACCTTTTTAAAATAACATGGGATCAAAAATTTTGTGAACTTTTTCACAAAAACAATCATACATTATCTTTATAATGTACAAAACAAAAATTGGTTTAATCAAAAAAAAAAACAAATTTTTTTTTTATAATTACTGTTCACGTAAGAACAGTAGCAGGTACCAATTTTTTTTCTTCTTTCTTTCTTTCGGTTTATACCAAAACAAAAAAAAACTCTTTTAATTTTTTTTTTTTTACAAAAACGCTGCAATCAATAAAAAAAAACAGAAATTTTTTTTTAACTGTGAACAGTACATGAACAGTACAGTGGCAGCAAAAAAAAATTAATCAAATTAAACGGTTTTAATTCGATCATGCTTATATTAACTAGATCGGTACAAACAAACAATATCTAATCGATATTAAACATTGATACAAACTAGATGATTCAAATTAACCTTTTAACATGAATATCTAGATCATTTTATACCGAAAATATAAAGCAAAAGGATGTTCAATAACATTCATATCAAATTCCATTTACGTTTTAATTCAATCATTATTAAATCAAAACATCTACAAATTCATATATTATTATCTTAACCATTTAAAATAACAATATTTGAATCAAAATGGAACACCCAAAAAAAACAAAAACACACGGCATAAAAAAAATTTTGCCGAATGGAATTTTTTTTTTGTTTTTTAAAATTATACAAATTCAATATTTACGAAAATCATATAAACAATTTCATAGCCCTAAGCTCAGGATTATAATGAAATTATGATTATATGATTAATAGTCATAAACGAAAAATGCATAATAAGCGAGAGATTAGAAATAACCTTTAGTCCTTGCTTTAATGGCCTAAGAACAATATCAAAATGATGATATCTCCTAATCGTAGCACCCAAGATAGAATGAGAAATGCCCTTGAATTTGCTAGAATGTTTTGTGAAAATTACTGTTAACTTTTTAATTTTTGTGATGTGTCTAGATGGAGGCACAAGTGATTTTAGGGTTAAAAGAAAAAAAATTTCTTCTCTTCTCCCTATTTCACACGGCACCAATGTAGTTATTTGGGGAGATATTTTCTCCTCTAATTAACCACTAATGGACCGAAAATTCCAGAGTGAATCTGGACTTTATTTCGGTTAAATTCGTTTTAATATATTATGTGTATTATTATTATAAATGTCATTTGTGTTGTCATGTATTAATATGTTCATACAACATATTGTAGTCGATACATTAATACCGGTCTGATAACATCTAATATGACAATCGTATAATATATACGTTAATTATAATTATCCGTATAATTATAATTTGCTAATTCAATATAACATTTTATATTCAATTACGAATTAACATTTTAATTCGCATAAGCTTACATTATATATATGCTAATTAAATACAATAGTTTATATTTAATTACGAATTACTTTTAATTCGTCTCAGCTTATATTAATTAATCGTTATTAAATAATCGTCTCATCATCACATTGACTAACCTTTTAGTCAAATACACTGACTAACCTTTTAGTCATATAATAGGGCATCAATATGATTATTTTCTCAAATAATCACATCTCTCAAACACATCCTCTAGGTGTGACTTTTAGGGACCAGTTGATCACCGCCATCTGTATGACAATAACGTCTAACTTATCTAGCAAGCCAACCGTTATTGATGAACGTTGATCAACTGATTATAATATAAAGTATAACCTGTGAACCTACAGAGATTTATTTATGTTATTGCACTAACTGTGGAGGACACTAGCTCCAACAGAGTTAACCCAAAGACCATGGACCGCCTTGTTAGACCGAATAGACCGTAGGCTAGACCTAGACTTCGACATAGCTACTTACATGTGAGACCTAGAGCCTCCTTTAGACAGGTGCATTCATACCCGGTCTCCATAGGTTGTGAGTAGGCTCCTTGCGCGGCATGTCACATCTCCACGCACTAGTGTGTCGTTCTTCCCTTAGGTCGCGAGATGTATATTTTTGCGTGCATAATTTGATACAATCCATTGCTTATAATATTTTAGCCTCACCTTGCCATATATGCCTATTTTCGACCTTTTAGATTAGGACCAACTTTTGCATCCCCTTTGAGCCTTAGCCTTTCATTTAGCATAACTACAAATACCAACTACATCCCATAAACAACCTTCCTTGATCAAGAAAGTTTTCACTTTGTTTTTGGTGTTTTGAAAAAGGGAAATTCGTGTCCTAATTAGTGAACTCAAGCTAAGTTCATTTAAGTTGAAATAATTGGTTTATATTTGGTTTTGAATTCGAATAAAGAGGTTTTACAAAAGCAAAAACAAAATACAAAAGAAAGAAAAATGCAAAACAACAAAAATCACTTTATATTTATTTATTCTATGTTATGTAGGAGAAAAAGTCAAGCAACACTCTTTATCCATCATTGAGTGAGTAGAAAAAGACGTTGCAAAATAAATGGGGGTATAATGTTTTTCCAAGTGAGTCGAACTTTCAAGTTTGATATTTTCATTTGTTGTAATAAATTGGGAGAAATGGAATTTTTGACAATTTCTTGATTTGTAACTCCACATCATCCATAATGGTGCTTGCACCAATCCCGTTTCTACCCACTACCTAACCCCGTTACAATCCTTGTTTCATTTTATGTGCATTTCCATTTTTACATCTCATATGCTATCATATAGGAGAGGACTATATATTATATTGCAGGCATGTCTCACAAGTCATGTAGTTGAGTGCTTTTGGTTACTTTTTGTCACAGAAATCACTCGTTGTTTAAATGAGAGACGAGTGAAAACCGTGAGGAAGTCGATAGTCTAAGTCCTCGTAGTCATGGGTCACATTTGGTTAAATCTTAAGTCGTGTCGGGTTGGTCTTATACGGTTGAATTTGCTTCCCTCTTTCCCGCCTTTGAATTCGTTTTATTGGCATTTGGGGGTCATTTTCGGGTTGCTTGAGCCATGATTAGGGGGTTGACACCTCAATGAGACTTTAAGACGGTATCTCCCGAACTAGACCTTTGGTTTTTGAAACGAAACCCGACCGCTTAGATGAGGAAAAATGGTTGTTCTTTTGGTTGAGGCATCCTTTATGTTGTTTACGTGCTTAATCTTGGATGTATCTAAATTTTCCGCTAGCCCCCACTTGCATTGCAAGGAATTACATATCTCATTATACTTCGTTGTGAGTTGAAGGGACGGAGAAGGCCTGTCAATTGCCTTTCATCGGATAGTAGTAGTAGTTTAGTTAGCTTAATTAAATGAGGGTCTCGTTTTTGCTCAGTTACTCACTCGGGGACGAGTAATGTTAAAGTGTGAGAGGTTTGATATACAACATATTTAGACTGACTCCCATATTCATTCTCTTCTATTTCGACCTTATTTAATGCATTTTAGCGTCAGTTTTAAAGCATTTTGCCTACTGTCACGCTCTCCTTTCAGCTCGTGAACTTCCGTCTCGTTTTATAAGGAATATGCCAAAAGAAGTATGAGACAAGATGAGAAGAAAGAAACCGTCACTAAGCATATAAGGAAAAGAAGAAATAAAAGAAGAAGAAGAAGAAAAGAAGAAAAGAAGAGAAGGAAGGGGAAGGGGAAGGGGAGTCCCAACCGGTCCAGGGCACCTGTGGCCGACTGGCTGGATGGGGAGACATTATGAAGAAGGAAAGAAGAAAGAGGAGCAGGGAGCCCCAGCCGGTCCAGGCCACCGGCCGGCTGGGGGAGTCGACACCAAGAGAAAGAAGGAAGGAGGAGTAGGAAGTCCCGGCCGGTCCAGAACAGCGGCGGCCGGCCGGCCGGCTGGGGAGACGACATGAAGAAAGAAAGAACAAAAAAGGATTAGGAAGTCTCAGCCGGTCCAGGTCACCGGTGACCGGCCAGCTGGGACCGCTAGTCCGCAATTTCAATTCTTCTTCTTCTTGAACCTTCTAATCCCACCAACCTATAAATAACCCTCTCTTAATTCATTTCTATACACAACCCTAGATAGAAGAACCCCAGTAATTAGTATGAAATATTTTCCTAATTAGCAACCTAATCTCTCTTAATTAGTTACAATTACTCTTATTTCTAGTTAGTTATTATTATATCTCGTCTTTCTCTTAGTTATTAGTGAAGATTTGAATTGTAATTTGAAGACAAGAGGAGACTCTTTCTTTCATTATTATTTCAACTCCTCATCTTTTATTACATGTTTGGTAATTTCTCATCTTTATTTTTTTTACTTGTCATTTAATTGCTCTTTCTTATTTATTTGATTACTTTACAGGTTGAATATGTCTTCTCTTGTTTATTTTACATCAAAGTATTCATCTTTAATGCTTTCCTCCATTAATATGAGTGAATAGTGTATTGCTAGGATAGATGGGGGATTTAATGTAGGTTTATGGGCCGATTACGGTAATTGGGCATAAAAATTAAGTCTTTTGGTTGGCTACTTGTTTTGTGCACACAAGGTGTTTGTTGAAATGCTTGAAAGAGTAATTTGAGTATTTTCCATGTTTAATTACTAGTTTAAGTGAGAGCTTAGACTTCTATTGTTTTTGTGCGTGTCTTGAGTGTTTAGGGGGAGGTTAGGGCAAGAACCCAATCGAACCTTAGGCTAGGACTCGTCTTTCACCGAGAGGTGGAGGCTTGCATATTACCGTCCTGCACCGAGAAGTGGAGATATGTTTAGACTCACTATGAGACTAGTCTTAACCCCCACCATAATTGACTTATGCTTATATTAATGAACTTCATTCACCTTAGTTTCTTTTAATATTTGTTTTAAATCCTATCTTTGCCTCCTTGTTAGTCTTGTTTAGCATTAATCATCTTCAACTTGCTTTTAGCTAGAATTAAACTAGAAATTGATTAAACCGTCTTAGGACCATAAATATCGTCCCTTGGGATACGACCCTTGCAATACCCAACGATAACTCGTTCGCTTGCGAGGTTAAATAAAACACACATCCCCTAGTTTAGGCTACCGATATGCCACATGTAAAATGTTTGAGTAGATTACTTGCTACGTGTAATTTAGGTGAGCTCTATCCTACAGGAACAGAAGAAATCCAACAACAAAGGCACTCAGGTCGTCGTAACACAATTCAAAACAAAAGGAGTATACGCAAGACTGGGGGCTCTCCTCCTAAAGCCAAATCCAAGACTGGGGGCTCTTGCCCTAAAACAGATTCAGATATACTGCAAATCCAAAAACAAAGTTAAAATATCCAAAGTCTACAAACAAAACAAGACAGCTAATCCTCATCAACAGTGAGCCCAACTAAAATATTCTGGGCAGCAATCTCGGTATCAGGGCCTCCAACTCCCTCAGCAAGCAAGCTATATCCTCTTGAGACACCGCTCTCTCCGCCCGAGACTCTACCAGCTCACGCTCCAAGGCTCTCTGCGAAAGAAATGCGTCATTTCAGTCAACCACTTCATTTAAAAAAAAACAAAAATGCAGCAAAATGAAAAGGAAATGATAGGTTCCTACCATTCGGTCCTGGCCACCCGCGAGTACCTCAACGGCTGTAGCTCGCAACTGGTTGGCCACCCGCCACAGCGCAACATGCCGAGACGGAGCCACCTACACTCAAATACAAATGAAGGTTAAAACAAATGCATTCCTATGCAACAAAGACGGTGATGGATTGGAAGCTCACCCTCCTCACGAGATGCTCCCACTCCTCCAAGCCAGCATCAGTCACCACTGCGCTGAACTCACGAAGCTCTGAAATCGTCATGGAGCCAGCCGCATCCGTGTACTCAAGCACCTCGGGATACGCTGGGGCTCGACGCCCGCCACCTCGATCTCCTGCGTAGATCAAATGGTTCATCAACAAGTAATTTATCATTTGTCAAAGTTCAAATATAACAAGAAGCAAGCTATGCTTACCACGAGCGGCCAACACGCCAATCTCCGACGAACAAACCCTGGGTAATCATCGTCAAGAAGGAGTAGGGCGTCCCCACTAGCACCAACTAGGTCATCCTGGATCACAGCATAAGAAGGCTCCCTAAACATCGACTCCGGAGGATCGATGACGTCCGTGAAAGCATCACGAGAGCACTGTCGAGTCAAACGCTCTCCCAAGTACCACACGGGTCCCATGGGCGTCCTCAGCAGCAACTGACTCAAACTCCTAGGATGTAAGACCTCACCTACGAAAGCTGGTGCGTCCGGGTAGTCAATCAAAGGCCTTAGAACCCACTAAGACAAAGAAAGAAAGGGGTCATTCTTATGATCCAGTTCCAGACGATGATAAGACAAAGGATCATTCCTTATGATCTTTCTCCAAAATAAAAGAAAGCAAACAAAACAACATTGGAAGAGTGGCAGGACTCTTCACCGCAACCAAATCAAGTGATGCCTTGTATATATCAGATACCCTGGCATAGTTCCCCTGACAATTTTTTCAGGAAACAGATGTACTATTAGTTTACTCCACATAATCAATCAATCAATTAGAAAATATATATAAAAAAATAGCATCTTTTACCACGTGTTTTTCCAGATTAGCCTTCCTCCTACCCATCTCAACGAACTGGGATCCAATTTCTTTTTCACATGAAGAACTGCTTCATGTGCACCTTCAGTATCACCCTTCTTCTCTTTAAACCAAGAATTGAAAACATGAACCCCAAGGGAATTCTGCATCAGTGACATGAATAAATACATGAAACCTCTAACAAACAGCATTTCCCTAATGCCTTAGAGGCTCCCGTCCAAACCGAGGTAAAGGAGGTCCGATGTATGTAACTTATTCCCGATTATAAACACAAGGGGTTTGTATTTTGGATGACCTATATATAATGAATATTACGTTGTGATTGACATCAAAGGAGTGCTACTTCATACTAAATTGAAGCTTAGGCAGTATAGTGGGTCAACTTGACTTATTCCATCATATTCTAAAACCAGATTGCAAGTCGTTGACTCCATAGGAAATGGAAAGTGGATCCATAAAACCTCCAATAATTTATTAAGCACTTCAGTCAAAGCATCATATCGAAAGTTGTAAGGCACAAAGGAAGAACGACCTTATCTCAAAGATCTTCTAACATACGAGAGCGTTTAAGGCTTTAAGTTTCACCTAAAAGTAAACTCAGGTAAAGGGGAGCAGCTTCGAAGATATTGTATAGTCAGACCTCCTAGCAAAATACATGCTCGCAAATTTATACTTAAATTTTAGCCTACTGATCGGGTTGTCGCGTACCCTAATCAAAGATAAATAACCCAGACTAGGCTAACAACAAATTAATGTAATTAGGGAAGTAAGGGGTCGATCTCGGGGAGACGGGAGATACTTGTGAATAGTTGTGGTTAGAACTCTACCTTGGACGATTGGCAAATGTTTGTCACTAATTACTAAATAATAACAATGCAATAAAGAAAAGAATCTAGGGAAGTAGGTTCACACATGTAGATTAACATATTGATGAAATTGGATTTAGGATATGCAAATAATTCATTGTGAGTTCGTAAGAATGATGTGTTCATTACAATCATAGATTAGATGGTCTAGCAGGCTTTTTATGCGATTTACTAGGTCTTAATCTACCATGTCATGCTTTGTCTATTCAATTCTCGTATGTCTACCTTGGAAAAGAATTCCATACTAGTCAAATGATTTTGGCCAAAAATCGATAACTATCGTTACAATCCAAACATGCATAGACACAACGTTTTAAAGGCACAATTTCTTTTATCCAATTATCATCTTTTAATTAATCTAACATGGCTATCCTACACCCTAGAAGGGTGACTACTTATGCATGATTAACAATGAAAAGGAAACTAAGATTATAAAACTAAGAATGATAAACATGATAAAGGAAATACTAAAAGAAAATGAAACTATAATGTAAAGACGAGAATAAAGATTACCGAAAAGGATGAGCAAAGATTGAAATGGAATAAGAACTTGAATAGGAAATGCAAACCCGGAAACTTGAATTCCAATTACAACTAGAACAACTACAATTGAAGAAAACTTAGAACTAGACTAAACTAAACTAGAGAAAACTAAAACTAAACTAAACTAAGAAAGAAGAAGAACTAAACTAAAGAGAAATGTAAGAAGAGAAGAGATGTTGTGTGAAGAGATGGATGATATGATATGAGGGCTAGAGCATCTATTTATAGTATTAGGGTTTCGTGGAGAAGAGGTCGGGCATTAAACACATAGGTCAAAAATAGGATGAAGGAGCCGCAATGCTCGAAGCAGCACACATACCCGATCGGGTACACACTTACCCGATCGGGTAAGTCGTCTTCTGGAAGCTCTTGACTAACGCTTCATCTTCCTTTGCTTGACTTGACTTCCAACATCCCCCTTGACCTCTTGAGTCGGGTTTGTTGATAGGGTTTGATGTAAAGCGATGATTGCTTCCGCCTAATTGATTGATCTTTCGAGAACTACGAAACCGTCCTTGCTTCTTCTCTCTTTCGAATTAGTGAACCTTCTTGAAATGCCTTTCACTTGGTCAAGCTTGCTTCTTCAAATCGTTGGGTTCTAGGCAAATGCTCGGGAATATAGAAAAAGGGCGTAGAAACGTCACTTTCCCTACAAAACAGGTTAGAACATAAGAATTCACCTAGAAGACGATATTAGCTCATAAAGTGGCTTAACAAAGCACAAATGACATACAAAACCGAGCTAAATTGGGGGTTAAAACCATACAAATATTCACTTATCAAACTCCCCCAAGCTAAACCTTTGCTTGTTCTCAAGCAAACATAACAAACAATACCAGGACAAGGTTGCAAGCATTGGCTACTACACCATCAAGAAACAAATCTCAACATAAAGCTTTGGAAACATAACGAATCATAACCCAAAAACAACGTGGGCTAGAATGATACATAACATGGCTGAGATTTACATAACGGCGTAACACAAATAATTTCACTATAGAATTTTCGGCTCTTGCATGATCTTTTGACAAATGGACTCTCACGGCACACTCGAACACTCAATGTATGTAAAAGGTGATTTCTTTATGTGTAAATGTTTTGAGACACTCACCTATCTACGACTTTTGAAAATGTGTCCGCAGTCTAATATGGTAAACAATTCAAAACACAAGTCAAAGATCACAATGCACATAGAAAAGAAGCCGAAACAATGAAGAAGGCTTTGGGAAATGGGTGAAAGGTGAACAAACAGTTATGGTCATGTGAAGATTAGAATGAGCTAGCAACTGACCAATGATAAATGAATACTCAATCCAAACTTTCGATCAATTTCCCAGAAGACGAAAAACGAAGCCAGAAATAACAGATTGGCTTATTACACACGAAACACAAGGGTAAACTCCTATTGATTTGACATTTTGAGGAGATACTCACAACTTCTTCTCTTATTATTTTTTTCTTTTCTTTTTCAATTTTCCGATTTTTTTCTTTTTTTTCATTTTCTTTTTCTATTTCATTCATTTTTTCCTTTCTTTTCTGAACATAACATCACTTATTGTACATTTTCGTTCTCCCAAATTCACTTTGTCACATAAGAACAAATCTTCTCAAAAGAGCACCCACACACCATAGTCTAGCTACTAGCTCAAAAGGTAGGCAGTTTTTGTATGTAGCTATTATTTTGTGAAGCATTTGTATGAAGGGTCTTATTTTGAGGGGCAAATTAAAGTGAAAAAGGCTTCAAATCTTAGTGAATCATGAATGCAGTGCTTATAGAAATGAAATGAGAACCATACTTACGCGTTTTGACATGACACACATCACAAGGAGAACTACACACACCTAGATGAGACTGGTTATAGATGTACCAGTCTAAGGAGGTTCTACCTTACAATATATGTAGTTTGCCAAATGTCAAGATCAAGCGTACTCATCTATAGATTCATTACATGCGTACTGTGTACAAGACTTCCCCATGTATGCACAATTCAATGAATATTGAACCATTATCTTTTGAAAGCTCTAAGTTTGGGAAATGTAACATGATAGCATAGTAAACAAGCAAGCAAAGCACGAAAAGCATTCAATTATGTTCAGAAATTTTTAAATTTTCTCAAAAGTCTTCTTTCTCTTTTATTCAAAATTTGAAAAATGATAAACTAAAATGCAAAATGGGAAAATGCAATCCCTCCCCCAAGCTAAACATCACATTGTCCTCAATTGA
>JAIUZE010034484.1:0-11180 GCA_022085475.1 Heliosperma pusillum | reverse complement strand
TCGATAATAATTACGAAAGAGGCGGAAAGATCTCAAGCCTCATAACAAGCGGTACGCTACATGCAAATAACACCACCTCGCAAGTACACAACATTTGACGGCCGGTCGATCAACGCAATGCGTTCGCCTCCCAACAACGTCGTCGTATGCCCACTAACACATGCAATTAAGCAGTAGGATACCTCCCCGTTCCGACATTCAAGCCTTACGAACGTGGAGGTAGCCAAGGGAATGAGAGTACAAAGCACATAACAAAATAGTGCTCAAACCGTAACATTTGTAAAAACCGACTCAAAGTGGGACATATCAAAAACCGTCACCAAGCATGAGAATAGGTCATTATATAAACGTAAATATGATAAACATGAATCAATACATGATACATAAGCATTAGACCAAGTTTAAGAAGCATAATAAATAGGAAACATAGATCTTATCTCAAAACAACAAGTTTGGAAACTAACTAAAACAAAGGTCCACTACAAACTGTCATAACTAGAGTTCTAGACATGCAAATGCCGAAATTCCAAGTGGAGGTGATAGCTTATCTTCTTACGGTTCCAACGGTAGTTCGAAAACCCAAAACAAGCAAGTAACGAAGGAGATATGATCATTTTACGAAAAGGGGTAAGTGTAGTGAAACTGCACAAGTCACGACCGTGACTTGTATTTCACACTCGTGAAACTGTCTGTTACGCAAGGGTATTTGGTCAGCCACTATTCCACGCTCGTGACATGAGTTTCACGACCGTGAATTGGGTCAAGACACCTCCATTTTGTTCTAAACTCAACCATCATCAACTATTATCATAAATCATCAATTCTCATATCAATTCTCAACAAACAACAAGTATCATCATCAACACAAGTTCTATGAATACTAAGCTATGCAAATAACATTACTAACATAGAAACACAATAGAACACGTAATGATATCGTTTAACCCTTCACCGTTATCTTTTCATGCTCTTTAAACGATTTCTAAGCCTCCTCCACGATATAGTTCTTTGTCGGGGTCTAGAAAGTCTCCACCTAAACAAAGACGACAAAAGATGAATATAATTCACCTTTGAGAAAGACTGATAAATTGAAAAGCGAGAAAGACGGTAATTTTATTACCAATACGGATAGAGGAAGATGAGAGGGAAGGAATAAGACGAACTTACGTGAATTTGAGCGAGAAATGAAAGAGTTATGACGATTCTAAGACGGATCAAAATGGAAACTAAGCTTTTGGGGTTTTCTTAGTGAGGAAGAAGGAGTTGAGTTGTGGGGAAGAATTAGGTTAGGGTTAGTATAAGTAGAGAGTGAGTGGAAAAAGTCAAGAAAAGTCAAAGACGCCTTAAGACGTGATTCACTTGAAATCTCGCGTAAAATCCAAATACGAACTCGGAAATTCTAAATTCGACACGGGAAATTTAATTCTAACCTAAAACTAAATTTCGCTGAAAAGTATCCGTATAATATTTTTAGTATAAAAATAGGGTACATTTGCGGGTGCTACATACATGGTGCTAGTGCGTGCCATTTACCGTGAGAGTGTGTATGCTTATGTTTGCTCATTTGATAGATTGTATACTTGATTGATCGGATGCCTATGATTGGTTTCTATGTCGAGTCCCAAACCTTCTCAAGCATATGTCGCTTATGGTGAGATGCAAGCCCTTAGTGTTCTATATGGTTGCCAAGGGGAGTCTTCCTCGAGTCTTGTATTTCATGATGATGATGGATGATGGTTTCCTTTACTTGTACATTGTTATTATTATAATGCTATTTTCACATCCCGCATGACATATATGTTTGCATGATTACACATGATTATATGCTTTTTTATATGCGTTTTGATGTAATATGGCTGAGAGAACCTTGAGTTACTCCCCACTGACTGTGGCATTCATTTTTAATGAATGAACAGGTTGCAGGTTGGTGTTTGCATGGGCTTGTGGCGAGTGAGCTAGCGAGCGTTGTTCTTACAGCGATTCACCCGTAGCGTGTAGTTTATATTAGTTTATTATCATAATTTGTTTTATCAAGGGATCGGTGTCCCTTGTATTTATTTAAGATACAATTTGTATAAACGATTTATTAAATTAAGTTTTGGTTTATAATTTAGTGACATTTGCGGTTTTGCTTTTAATGTTTTTAAAATCTCGTATTTTTCCACTGCAAATATATGTGTTTACTTTACTGCGAAATCGCGGGGTGTCATAACCACAATATCCCTTAAAATACCCTCAACAACCATACCAAACTTCAGACTCATATAACCACTGTAGACCCTTCAAACAACCAGTGCTAAATAGCCACACAAAACATAAACAACCCCAAAAATTTCTGTATATTCTGCGACCAGTACCTGTTTCGATCACTTTTAAAACCACCTATGCCCACCAACAGAACCACACAGCGCAAAAAAGTTGTAACCCACACTTTCGCCTTTCTAGAACATCTTTCGGATTGAAAAAGAAACGAAGTCAGAAAGTCGATTTCAAAACAGCCATGTGCAAGCTATATGGGTTTAACAATTTCAAAACTAGAAATCGTCGAGGACGTACCCTTTTTGAAAATCTACATTTACAAATCATACGCGACTCCTAGACGGCGTCCCGATTTACATGCAGGTTGAGGGTGCACAAAACTCATCTCTTTCCCTTTCTCTTTATTTTATTTCGTTTCTATTGATTATTATTGATTATAATTACTAACCCATTTATTTGTTTGTGTAGTTATTTTTCTTACCATTTGATGATGCTACTAATCATTATTACTAGCGTTTTATTATGCATGTAACAACCCGAAAAGTACCCAATTTGCTTAGCAATAGCTTATGGATACTTTTCAGTAGAACTTAAGTTTTTAATATAGGAATTTTTGTTCCGAGTCGTATTTTGAAATTCTGCGTTCGTATTTGGAATTTTTGAGAGATTTCATGAAAAGACCGTTTTCGGTCATCTTTGACTTTTCTTGACTTTTAAATCGTCTTTGACTTTTTCTTGACTTTTTAAAGTCGTCAATTACTTTTCTTGACTTTTAAAGTCGTCTTAAACTTTTCTGAACTTTTAAGTCATTTTTGACTTTTTCCGACTTTTTAGTCGATTTCGACTTTCGTTGACTTTTCCCGACTCGTCTCATAAGTATGAAAACCGAAATTTTATGTAAAAAAATAATATTTTTGATTTATTTTTATTTAGATTTATTAAGATTTATCATAATTTAATATAATTATTTTGAATTTATTCGGAATTTAAAGAATAACGTTTACGGTTTTAACCGAACGTCATTTAACTATTCCCGACTCATCGTAAAGCGCGAAACGAAATCGAAACCCGACTTTGGCATGAGTCACACGCGCGTGTCATCGCTTTCCACTCACCATTAGATGTTTTATTTATTTTGATTAAAATAATCAAAATATCTAGATATTTACTTACTTTATCGATCCGTCAACGAAGATTACGCAAATCGAGCAAAAACAGACCGAATCCTCACCATATCACACGGCTACTTTAGTGCTCTAATAGCCTTTGATATTTTCATTACTTTTGATTAATATATCATAATATCTAGATAACTATTTACTTTATCGATCAGTTAACGAAAACTACGCAAAACGCTCGAAATCGGACCCGACAAGCTCAACATCACACGGCTCCCTTACCCACTCTTAAGCCTTGATATTTCCATTATTTTTCATTTTAATATCATAATATCTTGATATTAACTTTATCGTAAATTATATTAAATCGTTTACCGTAAAATAATTATTAAACGCGAGTCAATTACGTAACAGCGAATTCGAAATCAGACAGCCTTATTTGTCTATAAACTCACGGCTCAACCCACTCTCCACTCACCAACAACTTTTCATTTTTACAACAACTCAAATAAAGATCAAAACATCACTTTATTTAATCGTTCTTCGTGTTCTTCATCGTTCATCAATCGTTCTTCATCGTTCTTGAGCAAAACCTCCATAATTCCTTCATTTCTTAATTAAATCCTTCCTAATTTATATTTCTAGGATCTCCTCTTCGCTCTCCATCTTCACGTATGTTTTAATTTCAATTCCGTCAAGATCGTTTTCAGCATTTAATTATGGAAAATTAAGTTTAAGTTCTAATAATTGTTTTCTTGTTATTTCTTATAGGGGAAGAGTTTGAAGACGAATTTGGAGACTCTTATATTTTGGGTGAAGACTAGTAGAAGGGTTTTCTTATTTATATATTTCTTATATTTTGGTGCTAAGTGATTTTTGGCTAGCTAAGGTAACGATTCCGTTTTACTCGACGAATTAATGTCACATAGCCTTAGTTTTGTTTTTGTAGTCTTTAGTTTTGGCTCATGTTATAGTATTTATGATTTTAGCTAGTAATATAGCCTTTAGTTTTATTTATTTGGATTTTGGTTCATCTTTAATTTTTGGTTCATGTTTTATGATTTATGGATTTTTAGTTAGTAATATGTTAAGTAGTAATTATTATGTTGTTTTATGATTTTTATGTTGTATGGAATTTTTGTGATGTTTGATGATTCTTGATGATTTTATGTTGTATGAATTTTATGATGTTTTATGATTCTTGATGATTTTTTAAGTGGTAGGAAATTTTATGATGATTTAGTGTTCTTGATGATTTTTAAGTTGTAGGAAATTTTATGATGATTTAGTGTTCTTGAAGAATTTTAATGATTTTTACTAAGTTATGATTTTTTATGTTGTTTAGAAAATTTTAACAAGTTTGTTGTTCTTGATGAATTTTGATGATTTTTAACAAGTTATAATTTTTAAGTTGTTTATTAAATTTTAACAAGTTTAGTGTTCTTGACAAATTTTGATGATTTTTAATAAGTTATGATTTTGTATGATGTTTGTTAAAATGGTTGTTTGATGATTAAAAACATGTTGGAATTGATTTGATGTGGTTGTTGGGTGAACCGTGGGGTTTGGACTGAACCGGACCAAACCAGGCCGGTCCAGGCCGGTTCAGACCGGTCTGGGTTGGTCCAAGGTGGGTCCGGGTTTTGGTCTTTGGGTTGTGTCGATGTTTGATTGATTGGTTGTTGTTTTGACGGGTTTTGAATATGTTAAAGCATGCGGGAAATATTAGAAAAACGGTTTTAAATAAAAAGTGTAAAATCTGCCATTTTTATCAAAACAGGCCGTGGGGCCCAAAACAGGCCCATGTGGGTCCGGCCCATTTCAGCCCGTGGGTCCCACCTTGGGACTCGTGTCAGTTTTTGAGTTATCGTCATTTTTATCGTGTTTTGTAATATTTAGCAAGTGGGAAATATTAATAAGTAAAATATTTAATTAAAAAGGTTTTCATAAAATTATTATTTCTCACATGTTAGAAATGATAATACGAGATTTTAGTTTACGTTGAAATCATTTAAGTCAAGCGGGTTTTGGGTATAATATGATAATTCATATGTTAGAAGTAGTAATAAAATAACATGTATTGAATATGTTGATTTTATGTTTATGTGATAAAGACTCTGCTTCTAGCCGGTTTGATCCAACGGGTTTGGTCAAACTAAGATCTAGTCAGCCCCGATTTGACTGATGACCCGTCGCGGGACTCGGGTCGGGGATTTGTCTTCAAGTATGGTTGTATTTAATTAATGCATTAGCCTTAGTAGATATGAGGCGATATGATATTTGATTATTATTGATATGCAATTAGTCACATGATAGGAGGTTTTTCCGTGACTGATTTATTATATGGTTGGTGTCGTGTTGACTAAGTACCCATAGAGAATTATGGATATATGGCGTCTTGACCATTCTAATTCTAAATGAGTAGCTTGGACCATGACATTGATAGGCAGGTACTGTCTTTAACGAGTATATGTTCACTTGTTGATAGCTTTTGTGTCTCGGCTTTGTTGGTTTATATCCAAGTCGGGGCTGTTGCTAATCCGTTTGTTAGGGTTGAACCAGCCTACGTACTAGCCATCTCTGCTTATGGGGTCCGCCTAGTATGTTTTCTCATAGACGGTTTATGTCAATTGGACGGGGAACGGATAGCTTTGTCGCTAGGTCTGAGATCATTCCCCCCCCCCCCTAGGACTGGTATGTTTTTCCTACCTTGTGGATAGCCTCGGTTACGAAGTCCTCTATCACTTCTACGATAAGAACTCATGCCTGTTTGTAGAGGTATTGGTCTTTCATGTTTGTATGATTCTATGAGTTCTAGAAGGTGAGATGCAAGCCGGCTATGATTGATAGAGTTTGGATTACCGATTGTTAACTGATTCACATGATTACGTGTTGATTAGGGTTTGAGTGTATCAGGGCCATGTTACATGGTAACCGCTGAGCCATCATACCAGCTTCCCTACCTCGTGTTATATTTTATTATCGGATTCACATGATAGCTTTCATATGATAGGTTATATGTTAGTTAATTGTTTCATAACATGAAAAGCATATCATATATGTTTAAGTTTTGTATTTTCCATATACATTGCTTTTATGTTATTCATGTTTCATAAAACTCGACATTTCGTGGCTGGGAGAACTCGGAGTTACTCCCCACTGACTGTGGCTTCCGTGTTTATATTTAATGCGGTCGAACCGGTGGTGTTGCATATTTGGGGTACATGGACGAGCTAGCGAGTGAAGTTTTACCTTGGACCTATATTCGGTTCATAGTTTGTATATTATTATACACTAGTTTATTTCCGTATTTATACGGGAGATCTGTCTCCCGTCTTGTATATTTATTTTGTAGAATATTATTTCGTTTTGTAACGAACCTTTTTATTATGTAATGACACCTTCGTTATATATTCGTATCTTTTATGTATTTAACTAATTTTTTTTTCTTTCCGCAAATTTGAGGGTGTCACAGTTGGTATCAGAGCTATTTTGCTCCCGACGCACGTTTGTGTACCCTTGCATAAATAACTTGACCTTAAGAAATAATAAACCGTGAGATAGAAGGGTAAGATGGGTAGATTAGGATTTATGTTGGAGTCTCTTTGTTCTTGCTAAATGATAAGTACTAATCTGTGTTTTAATTTTGCAAGATGCCTCCGAGGATTGACAACACTATTTTAGCAGCTCTTACCGTAATTATCCAAAACCAGCAGAACCAGCAAAACCAGCAGGCTAATCAGATTCCTATTCCTGTTCCCGATCGTGATAGACACGGGAGTTATACGTGGGTTGCTTCACAGCTATCGAGGAGTCAAGCCAAAACCTATGATGGCGAAGTTGATCCCGTTAAACTTTCTGTGTGGTTACGGGAAATGGAGAAGCGCTTTTCCCTTTATGATGTCCTTGAAGAGGACAAAGTCCGTCTTGCTTCTCACTTCTTAGAGAAGGAAGCGGATCAGTGGTGGACTCTTTCAGGTCCTACCGCTAAGTTGGAGCCTAACTTTGGGTGGGCTCGTTTCCGTGAGCTCTTGGAAGCGAGGTTCTATCCCGATGAGTTGAGACAACAAAAGTTGAAGGAGTTCATGGATTTTAAACAAGGACTTCTTTCTGTTCAGGAGTTTACTACCCGGTTCAATGAGTTGGCTCATTATGCCACTCGACTTATTAGGGTAGAAGAAGACAAAGCGTTCTTTTATTTGGGAAAGCTTTCTCCCCAGATAAAGGGGAAGATTAGTAGAGGTTCGACTTCCTTTGTCTCGATCTATAATGATGCCATCTGGGCGGAGGGTTCTATCAGGGAGATTGCCGAGGAAGCTCGTGCTTCTTATGTTGCTCCTAATGCCTTTGGCAAGAGACCTTTATATCCTTCTTCTCGACCTTCCTTTTCTCCCTCTTTTCCAAACAAGAGGAGAAACTTTCAGGGTGGACAAGCTAATCAGAGAAACCGTCCCTTTATTCCGAGCAACAACAACGATCTTAAAGATCGTATGTGCTTTCGGTGCAAGAGGCCTATTCATCCGGGTGTTGGTTGCTTCAACAAGCCATTAGTATGTTTTAATTGTCAAAAACCGGGGCATAGGGTTAATGAATGTCCCGAGAGGAAGAAGACGGTTTCTACACCGGTTATTTCTGGGCGACCTAAGGGTCGTATCTTTATTATGAGCCGTGCTGAGGCGGATGCCCACCCCGATATTGTGACGGGTATGTTCTCGATTTATGATTTACCGTGTTTAATTTTATTTGACACGGGAGCTTCTTTATCTTTTATTTCCATGAGACTATCCGATAAGTTACCGCTTAAAGCTTCAGTAGGAGAAACTACTCCTATATCGTTACCATCCGGAGAAGTATTTTCATGTTCTTATCTTCATTCCGACCTTCCAATATCCATAAATGGATCTATTTTTCCGGCGAATCTTTTACGTTTTCCTCTTGAAGAGTTCGATATTATTTTGGGCATGGATTGGTTATCTACTCATCATGCTCGATTCGAGTGCCGTGATCAAAAAATTATTCTTAAAAGTCCTTTGGGTGCTCGTATTTCTTATCAAGGGGTTAGAAAGCAAGCTTGTGTGAAGTTAATTTCCGCTATGAAAATGTTGAACGTTTTGAAGAAGGGTCATAAAGCATTTCTATGTGTAGTGACTACTTCCGATTCTTCTCTTCCTCCTTTAAAGGATGTTCCTATTGTTCGAGAATTTCCCGATGTATTTCCAGATGAATTACCCGGGATTGCTCCTGAAAGGGATGTTGAATTTTCCATTGATCTAGTTCCTGGAACTGGACCAATTGCCAAAGCTCCTTATCGTATGGCTCCTTCCGAATTGAAGGAGTTGAGAATTCAACTTGATGATTTGATTGAGAAAGGCTTTATTAGGCCGAGTGCTTCTCCTTGGGGTGCTCCGGTGCTCTTTGTCAAAAAGAAAGACGGTTCTATGCGGATGTGCATCGATTATCGTGAGTTGAACCGTGTCACAATCAAAAACAAATATCCTCTTCCTCGTATCAATGATCTTTTTGACCAGTTACGGGGTGCTTCTACTTTCTCTAAAATTGATCTTAGATCTGGTTATCATCAGATTCCCGTTCGGGAAGCAGATATTCCGAAGACTGCTTTCAGCTCGAGGTATGGTCATTTCGAATTCACTGTGATGCCATTCGGTTTGACTAACGCCCCAGCTATATTCATGGATCAGATGAATCGTACCTTCCGGGAGTATCTTGATAAATGTGTGGTGGTATTCATTGATGACATTCTGATCTTTTCAAAATCTAAGGAAGAACATGCTATTCATCTTCGAACCATTTTGGGTGTTCTTCGCCGCCAAAAGTGGTATGCTAAGTTCTCCAAATGTGAATTCTGGTTGCCCGAGGTATCTTTCCTTGGTCATGTCATTTCCAAAGACGGTGTTATGGTCGATCCAGCTAAAATTGAGGCAGTTGTGGATGGAAAAGGTCGGCGAAAAAATTGTCCCGAAATTCGGATCTTTCCTTGGTTTAGCGGTTTATTATCGTCGGTTTGTGAAAGCTTTTCCAAATTAAGCAAACCGCTGACTCATTGCTAAAAGGAAGCGAAGTATCTTGGACCGATGATGTGAAATTGCCTCTAGAATTGAAGAAGAGATTGACTACCGCACCGGTTCTAACTTTACCAGATGATGAAGCCGATTATGATGTTTATTGTGATGCTTCAAAGCATGGTTTGGGATGTGGCTTGATGCAGAATAGAAAGGTTATTGCTTATGCTTCTCGACAACTCAGGGTTCATGAAGTGAATTATCCGACTCATGATCTTGAGTTAGCAGCTGTAGTACATGCCTTGCAAACTTGGAGACATTATCTTATTGGAGTTCATTGCCGAATTTACACCGATCATAAGAGCTTGAGGTGCATATTTACTCAGAAGGAATTGAACATGAGGCAGAGAAGATGGTTAGAGTTGGTGAATGATTATGATGCTGAGTTGATTTATCACGAGGGAAAAGCAAATGTTGTGGCAGATGCTTTGAGTAGAAAGACTAGTCATTCATTAAATGCTCTTGGTACTTTACCCGATGAACTAGTAACCGAATTTCAGAAGCTTCAGATACAGTTTGTTGGGAAATGATTTGATTATCTTGGTGCTTTGACAGCGGAACCTGATTTTTATCGAGAGATTCGTACTTGTTTACCGGAGGATGCTACTTTTATCGCCATTCGAGCAAAAATATTACTTGGGCAAGCTAAGGATTGTGTGGTGGATAATGATGGCTACCTTCGTTACCATGGTAGAATGTATGTTCCGAGAAGTGCCGAGTTGAGAAAGAGAATACTTGATGAAGCTCACCTTTCTCCTTATTCTATTCATCCTGGCGGTGACAAAAGGTATAAAGATTTGAGACCACAGTTTTGGTGGCCTAGGATGAAGATTGAAGTAAAGGAGTATGTTAGTAGATGTCTTACTTGTCAAAAGGTGAAGATTGATCATCAAAGACCCGGAGGTTTACTGCAACCTTTGGAAATTCCTCTTTGGAAATGGGAGTCTATTTCTATGGACGTCGTGATGGCTTTACCTAGAACTTCTAGTGGAAAGGATGCCATCTGGGTTATTGTTGACCGTTTGACCAAGTGTGCCAGATTCATACCTATCAGGGAGACTTCGAGAATAGATGTTTTAGCTGATGCCTATGTGAGAGAGATAGTACGCTACCATGGAGTTCCTAAAGATATAGTTTCAGATCGTGACCCGAGATTTGGTTCCCGATTCTGGACAGCTTTGCAAGAAGCCATGGGTAGTAAATTGTTGATGAGCACAGCTTTTCATGCCGCTACTGATGGTCAGACCGAGAGAACGATCCAGACTTTGGAAGCTCTTCTTCGTGCTTGTGCTTTAGACTTTCATACATCTTGGGAGAAGTGTTTGCCTTTGGTGGAATTTTCTTATAACAACAGTTATCATGCATCTATCAAGATGTCACCATACGAGGCTTTATACGGTAGGAAATGCCGTAGTCCTGTTTGTTGGGATCAAGTGCAAGATGATCATATGTTGAGTTCCGACATTGTTACTGAAACGATCGATCAAGTTCAAGTCATTCGGGAACGAATGAAAGCCGCTCAAGATAGACAGAAATCCTATGCCGATGTTCGTCGACGACCGCTTGAATTTGATGTGGATGACCGTGTATTCCTTAAAGTGTCACCTATGAAGGGAGTGAAACGGTTTGGAGTGAAAGGAAAGTTGAGTCCTAAATATATTGGACCGTTTCGGGTGCTTAAAAGAGTTGGTCCTGTTGCTTATCGTTTGGAATTACCTCCGAA